>JAPYYD010003306.1:0-14315 GCA_028551405.1 Uromys caudimaculatus
TTTAATGACTGCCTCTATTTCTTTAGGCATTATGGGACTGTTTAGATGGTTTATCTGATGTTGGCTTAGCTTTGGTATTTCATATCTGTCTAGGAAATTGTCCATTTCATCCAGATTTTGCAGTTTTGTTGAGTATAGGCCTTTGTAATTCTAAATTATCTTATCTCAAACGCATTTAATATTACAAGAAAAATGTTTTGGAAATATAAATGTACTTTTAAGTTTGTACATAAAGTCTTTTTACAAAATTCCTTATAGACTGACAATGTTAGGCGAGCTTCATTTCTTAAAAATCTATGAACTGTTAAAAGTGATGACACTTGATAATTTCTGTATATCTTACACTATGTTCTTTTCCAATTTAATTTGTAATCATATGTTATAAATTCTTTATGTCAAAACACACTGGAAAATTTCCCTTTCTTCACTAAACAATCAAGGATATGTAAGGATAATGAAAATAGCTACAGTAATTTTTAGAACAATAAAATGAGAATAGAGAACTTAGTGTAGTATAGAAAAAAAACATTTACAGGGGAAGGACAGACTCACACTAGGAATATAATAAACCTTCCTGTTAAAAATGTCATTGTTATCACCTTTTTAGCTCAAGTCAATCATTCTATGCTATGGTGGAATTCTTTGTAATCACATAAAATGCCCTGTCCTTGCACTATGAATTAATGAGGACAAGCATGGATATTTAATTGTGTCAAATAATAAACCAATTTTGTATAAAAAAAACACACTAAGATAAACAAAACGTCTTTAGGTTGCTACTAAATATTCACGATATTTTAGGTTATATTTTTGTTCTTTTAATCATTACAGTGATTATGAACAAAATCGGCTCTAACAACTTGACCTTCCTTTTTTGCCTATTTATTGCATGAATCATTTAATGGATAACAGGAATATTACATATCAACTGGAGAGTATTCATATAGGTTTATTTATTACAAATTCTATAGAATCTATATTAGTAAGCAACCAGATACTTAACAACTAAATTTTATTTTATAAGAACTCCTATCCAACAATATTATAAATATTGAAGTATAACTAAAATTTTAGGTCTATTTATTTTTGCTTGAAAAGTATCATTTTGATACTATACCTTTAATATGAAATAAAATTATATGCATGTATTCAAAATTACAAACTCATTCACACTTTCAAATTATTAAACCTAGTTTGAAAGGCCTGAAGTTCTAATACAAAATAAATATTTAGGATTATTTCATTTGGGTTATTATTCTGGGCAATTTCAATCCTGATATTGACTTTCTTGTGAACATCTCTCATGGTAAAATTGATTTATGATGCACTCCTTTGCTATCCAGACACTTTCCAGAAAAGTGTCAAAGAAGTTCTGTTTCTCTAACCTTCTAATCAAAGAAGAACAAACAAGATCAGAAGAAACTAAACCCTTTTCACAAGGTGATCAGACACTAAATGTCAGGTTCTGAACACTGTGTTTAAAAATAAATAGTGGCCATATCTACCTTGTTAATTAGCATTGTTGTGTGACTTTTAGAAGATCAATTTGTATCTGACACAAACTAAGACTATAAAGACTGTTGTTGCATTAAATGGTTTTGCTTGGAACAAATACATGTCAATCATTTTATGTCAATATTATTTTTTTTTATGGTGCTTTGTGTTATAGTTTTGAGATTACAAACATATGTACTACAAAGCTAAATATAAATTGAATATATGAAAACAAATAAACACCCAGACAGGAATGTAACTATAAAACATGTCATTTTGCTAAATTGAGCATGGCACAATAAATTCCTTCAGGCTCCTCATGTTAATGAGACATTACATTTTCTTATAATATAGTCCTTATTAAATAAAGTTATTATGTCTTAACCAATTCTTGGTTTTTATATTTTAATTACATTTTACACTAATTTCAATTGCACAAAAATTGCAAAATATACTATATCATAATCCTACAAATTATTACCTATATTCTTTGACAAAAAATATTGTGGGCTATACTGTCATATTATAAAAAAATGGTAAAATCTAAATACATAAAAAATCTAAAGGTAGATGAGATTATGAAACATTTTAGTAGTTTTAATATGCCACAGGTGACTTTTTAATTAATAATAATTTAATCTGAGTTCTAAAGACATTCCAAATTCAGATCATCCCAATGATGAACAGTCTTAACAGCCCTTTAACATTTGAATCGATGACTGTCCACCTATCATTTTTCTGTTTGGCTCTAACTACCAGGTAAGTGCAATGGTGACCAGGATAGAAAAAATGTTTTTTGTAGGAATGTCTGAACATTAAATATCACAAAGACAACAGGTAATTGCTTAAGACAATATGGAGGACCTCAGTTGATTTAACTATGACATTTAACGCTACAAAACAGAGAAGCCTCTCATAAAGCTTTCTTTCTGCTTCAGAAACTCTGAGACCCTCACCACCATCAAATTTGTACCTTATGACTCTTTGTGGGGTCTGCCTAGCAAGATAAGAGAATAAAGATAATGAAGAACAAGGCAAGTGGGGATAAATAAATTTGTTCTGTAACAATCCATACAGAATAGAATTTACTCCATTAGGTGAGAATAATTGCCTCCAAGTGCAATATCTTCATTGTACTTAGTGTCTTTGTCACCTCATTACTATCACTTTTCCAGCATGTACTTTGTTACAGATTCAGATCATATCCAAATTAGAGCAACAGTTGTTACTGATGGTGACACATTCAACTGTTAGGAGGCTCAACTGTGAAGGAGGAGCTCTGAATGTTGCCTAATGGTTCATAAGGTAGTCTTAAGTTCTTGATTGCTATATTTCTTGTTCTCAGATGAGGTAGAGATTTTGATGCAGGAAGATGATAGGGATAGCCAGTAGAAACAACACATTCACAAAAAAAATTGGATCCAAATGGTACTATGTTTTTCTTTGATGACTGTTCAGGTTCTTCAAGGTACAATCCATTTACCAGGAAGAGTAACGCAAACTGTCATTCCAACATTCAGGAAATTACTGACGGCATAGCATAAGTCAAAGGGTCAACCTTGACTACAAAATTAAATCTTTCTTTAAAAACAATCAACCAGCCAAAAATCCCTTCCAAACCACTCCTTCTGTGCTATTACAGACATGAGGGGTGTGCAACAAATCTGACCTGGGTCACTAAAGCACTACACAGGATAAGTTCATAGAGATAGTGTTTGTAGGTGTACATTGGATTTATAAACAACATGAATTGTTCTGTCAAACATGCTATTAAAATCAGAGTAAGGTGATATTACCCTTCTTGGAGTCAGAACCAGAGGCTCAAGGCTACAATCAGTCTGAAGCATATATCTATCACTTGACCTACAGAATGAATATAAACTGCTGAGTTCTTTATTTCTATTTTAACAAAAACAAATAAACAAACACAAAAGCAATGAAAACAAATCAATGAAGAATAATCATGTGGTCTAATTCCACTGTGTTTGTTTCAGAATTTAGTAACCAATGTTTTGGAATGTCAATTATACATGTATGCATTCCGATCTTCCTGATGTACCTCATATTTGTTGTCAAGGCAGTCAAAGACAACATGGCAGACACAGTGTCATAGCTACAGTTCTGCATGTAAGCAAGGTAAGACACATTTCTTGTTATAAAGTGTCTGGTCACTCCACCTTTTCCTTTTTGTTCTTCTAAATTATCTATATAGTTATATCATTTTTTCACATATCATGTAACTTATTCAGAAAAGTAATGTACAAGGATCAATTTATATATTTAATAGCTTGTTTTGATTGCATAGTTCTCAAAACCAAAGAAGTCTAAACTAATAGGAAACTATATTATGTACAATTTGTGTAATTTCTAAACATTGTATCTACATAGCAGTATATACTTTGAATGGAAAGTGAAAATTAAACACACAGACACACACAGACACAGACACACACACACAGACACACACACAGACACAGACACACACACACACACACACACACACACACACACACTGTGCATTCTCCCCCCACCTCTCCACTTAACTTCAGCAGACCTGTGGATCTTGAACCATACAGGTTCACATTCCATGCTTGGTGTGTCCTCTGGAATAAGCCACGTTGCTCCGAGTAGCCTGCTAGCCAAGGCATACTTCCACTCTCCTACCAAACCTCTGCTCACCTCCATCAAGCCAACAGCTCCTGAATCACACACACTTGAGGATACTAAACCATACAGACCTGAAGATAAAGAGCGATACAGCTCAAGTATATGCTTCAGAGGCTTGTCACACTAGAGCCATAAAGTTTAAACCCCTTCCCAATATCTACTACAAGAGAAACATCTAGAGACCAAACCCATCCAGATGGCAAAAGACTCTTGAAAGAACATAATCAACAAAACCATGGTAATTTGACACCTTCAGAGCACAGCTACCCTACCACAGCAAGTCCTGGATTTTGCAACATAACTGAAGCACAAAAAAAGACCTTAATGCAATATTATAAAGATGATAGATGCCTTTAATGAGGAAGTTAATAAATCTTTAAGCAAGTACAGGAAAATACAATCAAACAGGTAGAGATATTTAAGTAAGACAGAAACAACAGATGCAAGCATCATCAACAGGATACAGGACATGGAAGAGAGAATCTCAGGTGCATAAGGTACAGAAGAAATTAACACATCACACAAACAAATTTTAAATCTAACAACTTCCTAACACAAAACCTCAAGGAAATTTGGAATACCATGAAAAGTCCTAACCTAAGAATAATAGGAATAGGAGAATGTATATAGTTGCAGATCCAAGGTCCAGAAAATATCCTCAATAAAATCATAAACGAAAATGCTCACAACCTAAAGAAAGCAATTATTATAAATATACAAGAAGCTCATAAAATACCAACTAGACTGGACCAGAAAAGAGTATCCTCTTGCCACATAATAATTAAAACACCAAATCTACAGAAAAAAAGAAAGAATATTAATAGTGGCAAGGGAAAATGGGCATGTAACATAATAAGACAAACTTATCAGAATCACACCTCACTTCTCAACAAAGACTTTAAATTCTATAACAGCCTGGAGAGATATTTGCAACCTGGAAAAAAACACAGCTGGCAACCTAGACTGCTATACCAAGCAAAACTTTCAATCACCATTGATGGAGGAAGCAAAAGTATTTCAAGACATATCCAAATTCAAAAAATATCTATCCACAAATCCAGATATAAGGAAAATACAAGAAGAAAAGCAACTCAAGGAGGATAACTACATCCAATTAAGCAAAGGAAATAAGTAATTCCACATGAGCAAAGGCAAGAGAAACACATACACACACAAACACACACACACACACACACACACACACACACACACACACACACACACACACAAAACCCACCACGATCAAAATAAGAGGAAATAACAATCATGGGTCATTAATATCCCTCAATATCAATGGACTCAATTCACCAATAAAAAGACACAGGTTAAGAGACTAGATGCAAAACAGCATTCTGCCACATACAAGAAACACACCTTGTAATAATTGAAAGAATCATTACTTCTTACTTCAATGGCCTATACTCTACAAAATTAGAAAATCTTAATGAAATGGATGATTTTTTAAATAGATACTACTTACTAAATTTAAACCAAATTCAGATAAACTATTTAAAATTAAAATTTTACATGCATTCATTAAAAGTCTGCCAACCAAAAGAATCACAGGGTGAGATGATTTTAGTCCAGAATTCTACCACACTTTCAATGAAGAGCTAGTAATACTGTTCAAACTATGCCACAGATTAGAAACAGAAGGAGCACTGCCAAACTCATTCTAGAATAGAATGATTGTATCATGCTACAATCACCATGATACCTAAACCACACAATAAGAAAGAAAGAGAACATTAGACCAATTTCTCCTATGAACATTGATGTAAAAATACTCAATAAAATACTCACAAACTGAACTCAAGAATACATCAAAAATATCATCTATTTTGATCAAGTAGACTTCACCCAGGGATGGAGTGATGGCTCAATATATAGAAATCCATTAACATATTCCAGCATATAAACAAACCGAAAAAAATCATGTGATCATCTCTTTATATACTGAATAATCTTGACAAAATTCAATACCTCTTCAGGATAAAAGTGTTAGAGAGATGAGGGATACAAGGTGCATATCTAAGCATAATCAATATAGTATACAAGAAGCCAATAGCTAACAACAAGCTAAATGGAAAGAAACTTAAGACATTTCCATTAAAATCAGGGACAAGAAAAAAAATCTACCAATTCTCTCACTATCTATTCAATACTGTCCTTGAATTTCTAGCCAGATCAACAAGACAACAAAAGAAAATCAAGGGAATACAATTCAAAATAGAAGAATTAACATTATTGTTATTTTTAGATGGGGCTATATTGCAGCCTCAAAAATTCTATGAGTGTACTCTTACTGCTAATAAATATCTTCAGTAAAGTGTCTGGATACAAAAATTAAGTCAAAGATATCAGTAGTCCTCTTTTATATATATGATATGCTGGCTAAGAAAGATATTAGAAAACAACACTCTTTACAATATCCACAAATAATATAAAATATCTTGATGTAACTCTAATAAAATAAATTAAAGATCTATATGATAAGAACTTCAAGTCCCCAAAGAAAGAAACTAAGAGGATTTCAAAATATGGAAATCCTGTGTACATGGATAGGTATGATGAACATAGTGAAAATTGCCATCTTATTAAAAGTGCAATCCCCATCAAATTCCAACACGGTATTTTAAATATCTTGAAAGAACAGTTCTAAACTTCAGGTGAAAACATAAAGAACCCAGGATAGCCAAAACAATCCTGAAAAATGAAAGAACTTCTGGAGTAATCACCTTTCCTGACTTCAAGCTGTACTACAGAGAAATAGTCATAAAAACTGCTTCTTATTGGTACAGAAACCAACAAGTTAATCAATGGATTAAAGTAAAGACCCAGAAATAAACCCACACACCTCAGGACACTTGATAAAGAAGCCAAAACCATACAATGGAAGAAAGAAAGCATCTTCCATAAATGGGGCTGGTCTAGCTGGATGTTGATAAGAAGAAGAATGAAAATTGTTCCATATTTGTCACCATGAACAAAGCTCAAGTTCAAGTGGTTTAAGAACATCTACATAAAGCCAGGTACACTAAGTCTCATAGAAAAGCAAGTAGAAATTACTCTTGATCACACTGGTACAGGATACAATTTCCTGAACAAAAAAACAATGGCTCAGGCTCCAAGATCAACAATTGATAAATGTGATGTCATGAAACTGCAAAGCTTCAATAAGGCAGAATGCTGTCAATAGAACAAAACAGTAACATAAAGATTGGGAAAGTGCTTTCACCTACCCTATATCTGACAGTGGGTTAATATCCCAAAATTATAAAGAACTCAAGAAGTTAGACATCAACAACCCAAATAACCCAATTTAAAAATGGGACACAGAACTAAACAGATAATTCTCAATAGAGAATCTCAAATGGCCAAGATGGACTTAAAGAAATGTCACTTGAAAATAGCATCCTGAGTGAGGTAACTCAGTCACAAAGGAACGAACATGGTATGTACTCACTGATAAGTGGATATTAGCCCAAAAGTTCGGAATACCCAAGTTTCACTTTAAAGTAACCGCTGGACTGAGAGTGAGGTCCCAGATGGAGGAGTGGGAGAAGGGACTGAAGGACCTGAAGGAGTTTGCAGCCCCAGGGAGGGAACAACAGTGTCAACTGGCCTGACCTCCCCCCCCCCCCATCCTCCTGGAGGCTGGACCACCAAACAAAGAATACACATTGAGGGACCCATGGCTTGGACCACATATGTGATAGAGGGCCTTGTTGTCTATCAGGGGGAGGAGAGGCCCTTGGGCCTGAGAGTGTTAGAGGCCCCAGTAAAGGGGAATGTCAAGGTGGCAATATGGGAGTGGGTGGGCGGGTGGGTGGGAGGTGGAATATCCTCATAGAGGTGGGGGAGGGGGAGAGGATAAGGGATTTCCAAAGGGGAGACCTAGAAAGGGGGAAACATTGGAAATGTAAATAAAGTACCAAAAAATAAAAATAAAATTAAAAAAAAAAAAATCCACCCAAAAAAAAAAAAAAGAAATGTCAAAGACCTTAGTCATCAGGTAAATGCAAATCAACGAACTTGAGATTCCATCTTACAACCATCAGAATGGCTAATATCAACACCTCAAGGGAGGGACAGCACATTCTGGCAAGGGTGTGGATCAAGGTGAACTCTCTTCCATTGCTGGTGGGAATGCAAACTTTTAAAACCATTTTGAAAATCAATTTAACATTTTCTCAGAATACTAAAAATAATTCTAACTTAATACTCAGCTCTACCACTTCTTGTAATATACTAAAGAGATGCTCCACCATCCCACAAACGCTCATATCTGTTCATCGTAGCTTTATTCATAATAGCCAGAAGCTAGAAACAACTTAGATATACTTCATCTGAAGAATGGATAATGAAAAGGTGGTAGATGTACACAATGAAATACTATTCAGCTATTAAAAACGAAGCCATCATTAATTTTGCAGACAATTGGATGGATCTTGAGAATACCATCATGAGTTCCACAAGGGCATGCATGGTATATATTCATTTATAAATAGATATTAGCTATAAAATACTGAATACTCACAGACAAGAAGAAAGACACAAGTAAGGATGTTTGAATCTCATTTAGAGAGGGAATAAAATAATTATAAGAGGCAGATGAGAAGAGGGACCTGAATGAGAGAAGATGGGATGACAAATGGGGAAGGGGAGGATTCAGAATCAGGTGTATGGGCAGGAGGAATGGCTAGATGGCCAAGAGAATTAATGGAAATATGCAACTGATGTGAGCATCTCCAGATTAAGACAAAAACCTGGGATAAGGGAGGTGACTAAGAATCAGTGGGGGTATCCTTTGCCATGACTTACATTGGGGATATAAATTCTGAAGGAAATACATCCTGTAGCCAGGCAGGAACCCCAGTGGAGTAATGAGAACACCAACCCACCCACAAAACTTTGTACCCAAAATTTATTCTGTTTACAAGAAATACAGGTTTAGTGGATTTTGCAGAGACTGAGGGAATAGCCAAGTAATAATAGGCACTATTTAAGACCCATCCCATGGGCAAGCACCAGTCCTTGACACGGTTAATGATACTGTTGTGCTTGCAGACAGGATTCTAGCATGACTGTCCTCTGAAAGACTCTACCCTGAGGCTTATTCAGACAGATGGAGATACTCACAGTCAAACAGTGGATGGGGCTTAGGTACTCTTATGGAGGAATTTGGGGAAGGTTTGGGGGCCCCAGAGGGGATGGAAACTCACAGGAAGGCCAACAAATTCAACTAACATGGACCCTTGGGTCTCACAGAGTCTGAAACACCAAACAATGAACTTACATGGGGTAGACCTAGGCTTATCCACATAGCTGTAGCAAATGTACAGCTCGGTCTTAATGTGAGTCCCAAATAAATGAAGGGGGGTTATTCCAAAAGCTTTTGCCCATAAATTAGATATGATTTTCTAGCTGGGCTGCCTAATCTGGCCTCAGTGGGAGAAGATTTTGCTAACCTTGCATAGATATGATATCCCTGGGATACATGGGAAGTATACTCAGGGGGAGCCCCACTTGCTCAGAGATAAAAGAGTGGGGGAGGAGGGGAAGGATTATGGGAGAGTGTGATTCTGAGGGTGTCAGTGAGTGGGATTTAAAATGAATAAGAAAAAAAAAAAAATATATATATATATATGAATGTAGAAGCAATGAATTTGAAAGAGGAAGAAGAGGTATAAAGGAGAGCCTGGTAGAAATAAAGGAAATGGGAAAATAATTATACTATAATCTAAAACATATATTAATTAAAAATATGAAACAAATACTTGCTCTAATTTTGATAGGTCAAATTATGATGAATTATGTGAAAATTCAATCAAAAAGTCTACGTAAAAATATAATACTTCATAGTCTATAAATTGGATATAAATATAGAGTATTCCAAAATACTAAGTAGTGACAGTAGGATGAATCTGAACCCTTAGTTCTGATGTTAACATGTATATGCTAATATGTTCTCATTTTGAAAACACATCTCAAGAAAGAAAAATGGAAGAATGACATTGAAAATGTAAAGGTTATAATGATGTTTCAGATTAAAAAAAACTGTGAATATATGAGATTCCACATGATGCATATTTTCAGGAAATAAAAAATTTAAACATATTTAAATGATTTAGACCACAGTACTCAGAATCTTTGTAAAATGATATTTGTATCTATAAACTTTTATAAATAGAGTAAAACAATAGGTAACACTGTACATATAGACTAAGAAAAAATTTTGCTTTTGAATCATGTGTTTCCTATTTGTAATAGTAATAAAGTTATATTTAAGGTCATCACATTCAAATTAATTGTCATTTTCAATTTTGAAATGTTATTCATTTTAGTATTTTATACACATCTTGTATGCATGTGTTTATTATTTCAGGATAATTTTATTTTTCATAACTATATCCATAAATTCAAATGTATTAATAAATGATCATATTATAATTAACATTTATATTTGGCTTGTTATCTTAAAATAGATCTTCATTGCTGACATTTAATTATATATTTTTAACATTTGTAGATAATGGTATTTATAATCTGCAGCCAGATTAATTAATACAATATTAATATTTTGCTGAAAAAATATTTTGGAATTTTTTATGTATTTTTCTTTATTTCCTGTTTCTCTGCAAACTAAAAGTAGAATATACATTTATTGAATGTTCTGGCTTTCAATAAAATGTATTTTCTAGAAAAGTAACTCGCTTGAGCCTGTTTAAGCCTTAATAATAACACTTTTGACAGTTGTAGGTTAATGTAACCTTGAAGTGTTTGGACAGAACAATAGCTCTGCTAGGAAGGAACTATTACATTCTCCAAAATTTTCCTCCTACTACCACACCTGGATAATCACTTATATTTCTATAATGAAACCATTTTCCTAACTGTCCTCAGCCAGTAATTTACTTAAGTATTAAGATGAAAACTGCATGCTTTTCTTCTAATAGAGCTACCTTACACACCACTGATGGCAAACAAAGTATAATTGCATGTATTTTTCTTCTGGAAACTATGAAGAGTCTATTATAAAGAACCTACAAATATTTTAAAAGGTTATTTTTTTCTTGACTGATTTAAGAATATTTTTGAACAATTCTAATCACTTATATACTTTAATCATTTAGTAAATAAAAATTTCAGCAATATGTGACATTTTCTTTACTCATACATTGATGGAAATCTTACTGGTTTGTTTCCTAGTTATAGTGAACATGTAAAAATAAGTGGATGTGCAAGTATATCTGTGATATTTTAAATGAGAGCCCTTGGAGTAGTAGAGATGAAATAGTTGTAGCTTAACATCTAGGTATTCTCTCTCTCTCTCTCTCTCTCTCTCTCTCTCTCTCTCTCTCTCCCTCTCTCTCTCTCCCTCCCTCCCTCCCTGTCTCTTTCTCTCTCTCATTCTGTACAAGCAAACTTATTACTGATCCATACAGGGTATATATTAGTCCATATTCTACCACACATTAGTTGTTGTTGTTTCTGACGCTAACCATTTTGATGCTGCTTGATTTGGAATTACAATGCTATTTTAATTGCCCTATTCCTGATGGTAAAGATACTGAATACTTTTTGAAATATGTAAATGTTACTTTTTTTTGAAGATCACCCACTTGTCTGCTCCTCTGAAGATCCAACAGTCTGAAGGCCTTCCAGGAGGTTTACTGCACACAGCACAAAATATCAGCAGCTTATCTGTCCCCCTGTGGACCATACATTCTGAAGGCCTCCCAGTACGTATGCTACAGTCAGGGCCACAGGCCTCCAAGGTGACATGAAGTAATTCATGTACACAGGAGGCAAACTCCAGACAGAGTCACCCAGGCCAGCTAACACCAGAGATAGCCAGATGACAAGAGGCAAGCGAATGACCATAAGCAACAGAATCCAACATATCATTATCAAAACCCAATTCTCCCACCACAGCAGGCCCTGGATACAGGAAAACACCTGAAAATCAGAATGCTGACATGGAATTCTAACTCATGAAGATAATAGAGCCCTTTAAGGACGATATAAATAACTCACTGAAAGAAATACAGGAAAACACAGGTAAACAAGTAGAAGCCCTTGAAGAGGAAACAAGTAAGTCCTTTTTAGAAATACAGGAATACACAAACAGGTGAAGGAATTGAACAATATGGTCCAAGACCTAAAAGTAGAAGTAGAAAGAATAACAAAACACAAATGGAGGCAACCCTGGAAATGAAAAACCAAGGAAAGGGGTCAGGAACTACAAATGCAAGCATCACTAACACAATACAAGAGACAGAATAGAGAATCCCAGATGTAGAAGATACCTTAGAAGATATTGACACAATGGTCAAAGAAAATTAAAAAAAAAACAATACTCCTAACCCAAAACATTCAGGAAATTCAGGGCACAATGAAAAGACCAAACCTAAGAATAATAGGAATAAAAGAGAGCAAAGATTCTCAGATCAAAGGGTCTGAAAACATTTTCCCAAACCTAAAGAAAGACATAGCCACAAATGGACAAGAAGCCTATAGAACAGCAAATAGATTGGACAAGAAAAGAACCCTCTCATCAAATTATAATCAAAACATTAAATGCAAATAACAAAGAAAGAATATTAAAAGCAGTAACAGGAAAAGGCCAAGTAACATATAATGGTAGACCTATCAGCTTTACACCAGACTTCTCAACAGAAACCATAAAAGACCGAAGAGCCTAGACAGAGGTCATGCAGACCCTAAGAGAAGACAAAAGCAAGTTCAAGCAACTATACACAGGAAAACTCTCAATCAGCATAGATGGAACAATCAAAATATTTCAGGAAAATATAAACAAATTTAAACAATATCTAATCTACCAATCCAGCCCTACACATGATTCTATAAAGAAAAGGGACAGCTTGGGACAAGATACTTCTGGTTTCTGACTGCACCCCAGAGCTGACCTGTGCCACAGCTCTCCACACCCAAATTCCTCTCAGAGAGAGCTGGTCTTCAAGGAGTATTGACACAGAGGCTTGCAGGAGGAACAAGCCACAGCTAACACCAGAGTTAACCAGATGGTGAAAGGCAAGGGAAAGAACATAGGGAACAGAAACCAAGGCTACTTGGTATCCTCAGAACCCAGCTGTCCCAACAAAACAAGCCCTGGATAACCCAACACATCAGAAAATCAAGACTCAGATTTAAAATTATTTCTCATGATGATGATAGAAGAATTTAAGAAGGAAATAGATAACTACCTTAAAGAAATACAAAAGAACACAGGTAAACAACTAGAAGCCCTTAACCAGGAAACGTAAAAGTCCATTAAAGAATTACAGGAAAACACAATCAAACAGACAAAGGAATTGAACAAAACCTTCCAGGAGCTAAAAATAGTAATATAAACAATAAAGAAATCACAAAGGGAGACAATCCTAAGAAAGAGATCAGAAGTCATAGATGCAAGCATCACCAACAGAATACAAGAGATAGAAGAGAGACTCTCAGGAGTGGAAGATACCATAGAAAACATTGACACAACAGTCAAAGAAAATGCAAAATGCAAAAAACTTCTAACCCCAAAAATCCATGAAATCCAGGACATAATGAGAATACAGAACCTAAGGATGATAGGTATAGAAAAGAGTGAAGATTCCCAAATTAAAAGGTCAGTAAATATGCTCAACAAAATTATAGAAGAAAACTTCTGTAACCTAAAGAAAGAAATGAACAGAAATATACAAGAAGCCTACTGAATTCCAAATAGATTGAACCAGAAAAGAAATTCCTCCCTTTTCATTTCTAATTTTGTTAATTTGGATCCTGTCTCTGTGCCCTCTAGTTAGTCTGGCTAAGGGTTTATCTATCTTGTTGATTTTCTCAAAGAACCAACTCTTGGTTTTGTTAATTGTTTGTATAGCTCTTTTTGTTTCTACTTGGTTGATTTCAACCCTGAGTTTGATTATTTCCTGCCTTCTACTCCTCTTGGGTGCATTAGCTTCTTTTTGTTCTAGAGCATTCAGGTGTGCTGTTAAGTTGCTAGTGTATGCTCTCTCCAGTTTCTTTTTGGAGGCCCTCAAAGCTATGAGTTTTCCTCTTAGCACTGCTTTCATTGTGTCCCACAAGTTTGGGTATGTTGTACTTTCGTTTTCATTAAATTCAAGGAAGTCTTTCATTTCTTT
>JAPYYD010003307.1:0-14315 GCA_028551405.1 Uromys caudimaculatus
GCGAATGAGTCATCTGTCCAGTGCGGTCAGTGAGTCAGGCGGGCCCTGCCAAAGGCCCAGGGTGCCAGTATATTTGCTTACCCCTTTCTTTTGGAACCCAGAAGCATCTAGAAGTGGCTCCTGCAAATTATCATCCCTGACAAATGAATGCCGAAACACCCCACCCATGTGCCACGCCTACTGGGTGGCCCAGAAGATAAGGACAAAGATCTTAGAAGGCAGATGAGGGGCACTTGGGGTACAGCTTTGGGAAAGGTCACTGATCTCTCTAGGCCCTGGCTCCCTCTTCTAGTCACGTGGCAGTGGTAAGGGTCTCTTCCTTGTGGGTTTGTATCATTGTCATACCAAGATATAAATACGAAGCTCCTGGCAGAGGGCCAGCCTTCTAGCCACCCTCTAGGAGAGACAGATAGTTGTTACTAATAAGAACCACCTCCAAATAAGTTTCCCACAAAGGGAAAACTGGGACACTGGGTCGCACTCTCTCCAAGTCTTCATCTGGGATTCTGTGCATTCCTTGGGTGACAATTCTCCTTGCCCTCCAGGGAGACTTTGGAATAGACAAAGCATGACCTCATTTGCTCCCGCTGATGTTAATTACTGTTTCCTAATTATGAAGAGGAAATTATATCTCAACTCGTATTCTGTTAAAAGGAAATTACGCGTAGGTTCCCTCAGTCGCACACAGCAGAGTGTGACTCTGCCAGCTATGGCGGATGGGCTCTGTCCTTGGGCCATGAAGGGGCCTGTGGAAATGGCAGACTCTCACTATCTCTGCCTCTCTGCTGGTTCCCGGACTGGTCCATGTGTTTGCCCAACAAACTGTGCTTTAAGAGTTGTACTGGGAACCAAGAAGAGTAATGACCTACGGCCAAGCTTACATGCTGGGAGGAGAGGCAGATGGTCCTCATGGGGGAGTGCTCCTACAGCAAAGCTTTAGGGGGTACTACTCCAGAGACAAATGTGTCTTTGTGCAGAGGTCTGAGGGGTAATGACTGCTGCCAGATTACTGGGGAGAGAGGGGCTGGCTCCCAGGAGGAAAGTGGCAGTCAGTGGAGCCACCTGCCAAGTGTGTTTCCAATGCACACTGGTTTAGAGCTCTCCAAGCACCTGGCACTGAAGAAATTCCCACACTTCTTAAAGACACTTCGCTATCTCATAGACTGTGAGCTTACTATGTGCTGGACATTGTTACTGCAGCGGAGAAAAACATAGGCCCTGTCCTGCACTCACTTCTCCGACATCTTTCCAGGCTGAGGCCCCACTACAAGGCTCCTCCATTGCCATGAGCAATGAGCTCCTGAGGGTCCCCTGTTTGTTTGAGGCCATTTCCGGCTCTGATTGCTGTGGCTGCATGATGACATATTTTAATTCTTTTCTATGATAAGCCTTGTTACTTTATTGGACCTAAATGTCTTGGACCCTAATACCCACTTCGCTAAATCATGCACAGATCAGAAAGGAAGTTCCTGACAGTTGCTGACTAGGACAGGCCTCTGCCTAAGTCACACTCTAAGAACTGTTAAGAGATGACAAACACACCTTCTACACACTGAAATAGGGGACCAAAGCAAGTAGCAAGCATTCTAGGATGTATCCCGGGGGAAGAGTTTATAAATAGCCACAGAGTAACAACAGTGCAAGTCAACTGAACACGTTCCTGGGCCTTCCAGTCAGGAGCCTGTGTCAGGGGCGGGCCGACTTTCCCCTTTAATAGAGTAAATATTTTGGGCTTCCCGCCATCGAGGCTCTGTAGAGAGGCGGGGCTAGGTCTGGTCCTGGGTTGGACTATGTCATTCTCTGTCTCTCTGCTGTTGTATCACCTTACAGAACAGACGCTGTTTCTATTAGATGCGCAAACTGTGAGGGAAGTAATTCAATTTGTCCAACCAACACGAAGCCCGTGAGCTGGGCTCCCGGCCCAGGCTCAACAACTTGAACTTGGTGGCAACAATGCCACTGCCCACCTTAGGATTGCTTTCCAATGCTTTTGTCTTTTTTCCCCCCTTGCTTTCAAATGTTACACACTAGAGTAAAAACCACCACTTTGTCTGTATTTCTAAGGAAGAGACTGCCAGGAACCCTGACCCCTAGAGATAAGCACTGTTAAGTTGAACACGCAGCTGGTACACACTGACTCGTTTGGATGTTCTGAACACTGTGTGACTTTGGACAAGTTGCTTAACCTCTCTGAGTCTCACTTCCCTCAAAGGAGGGGGCTGAATGACAGGTCACAGCTGCTCAGCCCTCCCAGGCCTGATGGGGAGCTGTGTGTAACAGTTGCACAATAGAGGCTGGCTCTGTTCTCATGCCTGGGAGGGGAGGGTGCCATTATCCTTGCCAGTCCATCAGGGTGGGCCAGAAAGGTATCAGGGACAGGAGAGCCTGGGATGGAAGAGCTAGTTGGGTTCAAACTCTATCCAGGGCTGCTGCAGGCATCTCTGCTCAATGAGGAAAGCTTCAGGCCATCTGAGAGCCAGCTTGCAGAAACTGAGGCCTCAGGAGAAGAGATAGATATGGCCCTGTGCCAGGTCTGCATTAACAGCTCCCAGCTGTCTGACCCTGAGCCTGTCCCTTCTCTGAGCTTGGCGACCACCCCTTCCAAGACTGTTGATGAGGTCAGGCGGTGGCACCTGTAAAGCACCTGACACTGAAGAAATGCACAAGTTTTCTTAAAGACACTTTGCTATCTCACAGACTATGAGCCTACTATGTGCTAGGCATTATTACCGCAGAGGAGAAAAACACAGGCCTTGACCTGCATCCAGCAAGTATGCAGACCAGTGGCATAAGGCCGGGGTTAAGTGGCATCCACACTGGCAGTCTTCCAGAGCCTGGGAAGGAGAGGGAAAGCCAGCAAGAGTCTTCATTTGCTTAGATAGCTCCTTTGCTGGGTCTGCAGGGGAGAAGAGTCTCCGGAAGCTCAGAAGACAGGAGCAGGCAGGGAGTGTGAGCAAAGCTGTGGGGGTTGGGAGAGGCCTAGAACATTCAAGGAACACAGGGTCACTGAGTTTTCTTGGAACCCAAGAGCAAAATCAAAGCAAGTGGAAGTCAGTCAGAAGGCTAGGAAGACAGAGGACCCACACTGGTGTGCTGTTGGATTTTTTGGGGGAGGGGGGCGGAATGGGAATCCCAGAAGTTTACTGAACAAGAAGCATCTTGTAGCTTGGCTTTAGAAGGTATCTCTAAAGGCCCATTATGGAAGGCCTGGTCCCCACTGTTGCAATGCTCAGAGAGAAACTTCAGGAAAGTGACGTTCATCTCATCAACAGATATGAGGGCGGGCTCGGAGCTTGAAGGACCATCAGGCAGAGGTAGAAACCGTAGGAGGAGGCCTGCTGACGGGAGCAGGTCCTTGTGGCCCTTCTTGTCTTCCTCTTTGCTCTGCTTTGAACTGCCTATCACAGTCTTCCTCACCACAGGCTCACTGAGATGCTGCTCGGTAACCTTGGGCTGGCGCCTCCAACCTCCCCTTTTTATGGTTGGTTGAGACAGGGTTTCTCTCTACAGCCCCGGATGTCCTGGAACTCACTTTGTAGACTAGGCTGGACTTGAACTCAGAGATCCATCTGCCTCTGCCTCCCAAGTGTTGGTATTAAAAGCATGAGCCATCACCCCCAGCCTCCATTTCCCTTCCTGTTTGTCTCAATGACATTAAGTTAACTGATACTGGAGAGACAGGGAAGGTCTCTCTCTGAACGAGGGAAGGTCATTGAGGGATATCACCCCTCCTGTGGAAGCAGCTCTTCTGCAGGGATCCCACCAGGCCTTTCTCCTGAGGGAAGGTCATTGAGGGATATCACCCCTCCTGTGGAAGCAGCTCTTCTGCAGGGATCCCACCAGGCCTTTCTCCTGCCGTTTTATTTAGTTCTAGATGGGCTTTATTCTCCGTTTATAAATATAGACACTGAGGCTCAGAAATAAGTCATTTGCCTAAGGTTACAGAGTAATGGTAAGAAGGGAGCAATTTCAGTCATTAGCTCCTCCCCTACCCCCACACCAACTCCAAGACAGATCCAAATGAGAGGAACTGACAGGTTCATAGGCTGGCGCCAAGCCTGCACATGACTGTCCCCACAGGGCCCATATAGAAGCTGATGTTTCTCTCCTCAGTCACAGGGAGGTGCAGGATGATAAAATGAATGCGGAGAGGCCACACAGTCTAAGAGGAGAGGCAGGCCAAGTCTTTTGGCTGATTCTTATCACCTCACACTGCCTCTAGAGTTGCTTCTAAGCGTACCTGGAATGGGGAAGCTCTCAGGCCAGAGAGGCCCAGCCTCTCCCGGAGTTGACATCTACTCACTCACACTGTCCCAGGCCCTCAGAAGCTAAGCCTGCAGTGCCAGCTGCTCACCCTAACAACGAAGCAGAAGCCTCTCTGGTTCCGCCCCAGTCACCAGGGAATTCTCACTGCCTGGATTGGGACCTGCAGTGGCTATACCTTTGCTAACTCTCTCTGAACAAGTGGACCATAGTGTAAGTCCCTGTGGTACCTGGAGAGAGCTTTCTCTCAGCTGGGGCTTCAACCAATCAACACCTATAGGTGTCTCTCAAGACTCACCCGGTGTGATTCTCTAAGGTTATGATGCCAGATTCTGAAACACATAGCACATGGGTCATGTGATCTAAGAATCACTGTGTTAGGAAGGGAAAAAATGAGAGTGGATGACTCACCGGAGGGGAAAGGTCTGCGTGTTCTGCCCCTTCTGCCTCACAAGGGAATACCACCAAGTCATGCATGGTACCAGTTGTACTGAAACTACCTTGAAGACTCATCCGAGAAGAGAGTGCCCGGCTCCTCAACAGTCAACTGGCCCCTGGGTTCCTGCTCTCGAGGCTCCTTCTAGGAAGGGAAGAGAGCAGACCTCCACAGAGACCAGCAGACATCTGACTTCAGTGCCCAACCATGCTACTGTATTTGTTTTAAGAGGTCTTTTTGAAAAGTTTGGGTAGAGAAGGGTATAATGAATGGCCTTACAAAAAAACAAAACAAAACAAAACAAAAAAAACAAAAAAACCCCAAAAAACAAAAACCCCAAAAAACAAAAACAAAAACAAAAAACGGAAAAATTGAAGTTGGTATGCAGTTTGAAAAGGCAGCAGCTGTAACATTTTATGATTCAATGCAAAAACTATGTTGAGGTCCTCAGCTGAAAGTAGAATAAACAAATAATTTTTTTTTCTTTCTGTCGATCTTCTGAGATGTAGGGAGGGTGGTGTTATCTGAAGATTTCTTTGCTGTTCTTTTAGGATCAATGCTCAAAGGAATGAAAAAAAATGCCTTTAAAAATAACGTATCCCGAATTTACAGAAGAATCTAGGCAGAACGCAAGAGCTAAGAGAGGCCAAAGAGGACGTTGCTGGGCAAACACACATGGTGGCCAGTAAAACACCTCCCCTTGCAAAGAGGAAGAAACCGCAGAATGTTCCTGACTCGGCACCCCTGCAGAGTGGTGCAATGTTTGTTTGTGTATCCAACTCCCTGGTGTTGTATCGGGCTCACGGCCTACCCCGTAGTCATGGAGTTTTGGGGAAGGACACAGACACCATTGGGGTCTTCCCAGGTATGATGGGTACAGTTTGTCTCACAGAGTGGCAGATTCGAGGCTCTCAGTCCAGAATTATTGGTGTGCTCAGCTTCTGTTCAGTAAAGATGAAGAGCTAGGCACGAGGGCGGACGCCTTTAATCCCAGCACTAGTGAGGCAGGGACAGGAGGATCTCCGTGAGTTCAAGGCCAGCTACGGCTACACCCTCTCTCAAACAAAACAAAACAAAACAAAACAAAACAAAACAAAACAAAACAAAGGTGGGGAGGCGGCGGCAGAGGAGCGGCGGCTGGCAGCATCCTCTGACGCCACGCGACGACAACGTGCTTGGCGGTCCCTGGGCGGCGCTGTGGCACTCTACCCAAGTCTCCCCAAAATGTCAAACCTGGGCTCCACACCCGATCTTGCAACCCTCCTCCCTTTGCTCCAAGTAAGTCCTCTAGGGACCACCGCGGTAAAGATAACACTGCGGTGGTGGTGGGTAGGAGCTAACTGGAGGCACTCCCTCGTTCAGCGTAAAACTTTTAAAGTGACATTCAAGAAGGACGTCTCGACTCTCGCCATTTGTCCTTGGTATAGCTAGAGGGTTATAGATCGAGTTGGTCATCTCTCACTACCCACTCCCCTTTTCTTCTCCGCTCGCCGCGCCCACCACCCTAGCAACCGGAGCGGGCCAGCTGAGACAGTGATCCCAGGAGTGGCCCGGCGCGCTCCGCGGAGACCCGGGGACGGGAGCAGGGCAGGTGTCCCTGGGTGCGTCCTCAGGCCCCGCGTTCTGGCCACCCGGGCTGGCAGCGCGCCGTCCTGCCTGCGAGCCCGGAGGACAGGAGGGTGGGGGCTGGGCCGCGAGCCAGCGCTCAAAGTCGACCGGCTCCCAGGCCGATGACGTCTTTGCTTTTGGCTTTGGCGGCGCCAAGCCCGGCAGGGCGGGTGACGTCACCACCCGATCACGTGTCCGCCATTCAAACAAACAAACCGTTCCCCCCCTTCTGTGCCCCGCCCGGGACCGCCCCCGAGAGGCCACATAAAACCGCGCTCCTCCGGACGAGCGCGCAGCGAAGGACTGACGGGCGGGACGCGCGGTGAAGTCAGATTAGGAGCAGAGAGCACTTGGGGATTTAGGGCCACAGGACACCGCACAAGATCGACAGACTGTTTCTGGAGAGCCGCAGAACGGGCACGCTGGGGTCGCTGGGGCTGGTCATGGTGATGGAGGTGGGCATCCTGGACGCCGGGGGGCTGCGTGCGCTGCTGCGAGAGCGCGCTACGCAGTGCCTGCTGCTGGATTGTCGCTCCTTCTTCGCTTTCAACGCCGGTCACATCGCGGGCTCAGTGAACGTGCGCTTCAGCACCATCGTGCGGCGCCGCGCCAAGGGCGCCATGGGCCTGGAGCATATCGTGCCCAACGCCGAACTGCGCGGCCGCCTGCTGGCCGGAGCCTACCACGCCGTGGTGCTGCTGGACGAGCGCAGCGCCGCCCTGGACGGCGCCAAGCGCGACGGGACTCTGGCCCTGGCCGTGGGCGCGCTCTGCCGAGAGGCGCGCTCCACTCAAGTCTTCTTCCTCCAAGGTACGCGCTGGCTCTGGCAGGACTTCTGCCATCAGCTAGGGAAGGGGCATCCCACCTGGAATGTGAGGGCGCCTGCGTCCAGTCTCCAGGGGCTTGCCACTGGCTTTGTTTGACTCCAGGAACAAAGACTTCCCTAAGCCTTCCTTGTAAACTTGCAACCCCTGGTGGGGGGTGACTTGTCTCCAGGTACTGTGTCGGTGGTGCTAATGGGAAAATATGTACCTTTGTATTCTCAGGAGGTTATGAAGCGTTTTCGGCTTCCTGCCCCGAGCTGTGCAGCAAACAGTCCACCCCCATGGGACTCAGCCTCCCCCTGAGTACTAGTGTGCCTGACAGTGCAGAATCCGGATGCAGCTCCTGTAGCACCCCTCTCTACGACCAGGTTAGTAGGAGTCCGGGTCCATGCAGGGCTGGGAGGTGGCCAGAGCTGGCAGAGATCTGGGAGGGTTGTGCCAGGGAGGATACAGCAAGCAGCTGCAGCTTTATTTATACTAGAGGGGACACGAGGATCTTCATTCCACCATGAAGTGACTGGATGGAGCCGAGTCTCCCGGTTGCTGGCACACAAAGCTTGTTGGCTCTGTCCAGGCCAATGGGCTCAATTCTTGACTGTTATTTTAAGATGTAACAGCAGTGCTGAGGTCACCAGTTTCAGAAACTCCCTTTTTCAGCGGGGAGTTTTTGTGGGCGTAGGTACTGGCGCTCACACTGAACGAGCTTGACGAATGTTGGACTGTTTTGGATTTCAGGGGGGCCCAGTGGAGATCCTGTCCTTCCTGTACCTGGGCAGTGCCTATCATGCTTCCCGGAAGGATATGCTCGACGCCTTGGGCATCACTGCCTTGATCAACGTCTCAGCCAATTGTCCTAACCACTTTGAGGGTCACTACCAGTACAAGAGCATCCCTGTGGAAGACAACCACAAGGCAGACATCAGCTCCTGGTTCAACGAGGCAATTGACTTCATAGGTAAGTGGAATAGATGTCTGGGATCTCTGCTTTCTGTCTCTACTGTAGCCACTGAGCCCAGCCTTCCAGGGGTGGGGGGCGGCTTGATTGATCCTGATCCGAGCCTTCCTCTGCACTGAGACTCAAATAGTTGAACTGACTGTCTTGTCCAGGATTATAAGTGCAGATACCCAGTCTGGGTTTAAATCCCTTGCTATCCTTTGCATAGTACACACATGGAGTCCTCATGATAGCATGAGGCAGACCCTGGTCATCTCTTATCTAGGCTCGGCTGTTCTCCTGAGATTTTGAGTAACCCCTAGCCTTGTTTTTCAGATTCCATCAAGGATGCCGGAGGAAGAGTATTTGTCCATTGCCAGGCCGGCATCTCCCGGTCAGCCACCATCTGCCTTGCTTACCTCATGAGGACTAACCGAGTGAAGCTGGATGAGGCCTTTGAATTTGTGAAGCAGAGGCGGAGTATCATCTCCCCCAACTTCAGCTTCATGGGCCAGCTGTTGCAATTTGAGTCCCAAGTGCTGGCCCCTCACTGCTCTGCAGAAGCTGGGAGTCCAGCCATGGCTGTCCTTGACCGGGGCACTTCTACTACCACTGTCTTCAACTTCCCTGTCTCCATCCCTGTCCACCCCACGAACAGTGCCCTGAACTACCTTCAAAGCCCCATTACGACCTCTCCAAGCTGCTGAAGGGCCAGGGGAGGTCTGGGGTTTCTCTTGCCACCGGGTTGCCACTCCTTCCATGGGAGAAGCAATGCAATAACTCTGGGAGGGGCTCATGTGAGCTGGTCCTTATTTATTTAACACCCCCCCCCAACACCTCCCGAGTTCCACTGAGTTCCTAAGCAGTCATAATAATGACTTGACCGCAAGACATTTGCTGAACTCAGCACATTTGGGACCAATACATTGTGGGTACATCAAGTCCCTCTGACAAAACAGGGCAGAAGAGAAAGAACTCTGTTTGAGCCAGTTTCTTCGCTTGCCCATTTTTTTCTAGAAACTTCATGCTTGACATACCTACCAGTATTAACCATTCCCAACGACATTTGAGTATGAGAGTTTTACCTTATTTATTTTTGTGTAGGTAGGTGGTCTGCCTTCACAAATGTCATTGTCTACTCATAGAAGAACCAAATACCTCAATTTTTGTGTTTGCGTACCGTACTGTCTTGTAAATAGAC
Organism: Uromys caudimaculatus; assembly: GCA_028551405.1. Classification (NCBI taxonomy): domain Eukaryota; kingdom Metazoa; phylum Chordata; class Mammalia; order Rodentia; family Muridae; genus Uromys; species Uromys caudimaculatus. The sequence goes on from JAPYYD010003307.1 coordinate 9,267, forward strand.
CCAGAGCAGGTTTGCTTTTGGCACTGATGGACAAAGCCAGTGTTGGTTTGTAGCTTTTAGTTATCAACAGTTGTATGTTTGTTTATTTATGACCTGAAGTAATATATTTCTTCTTCTGAGAAGACATTTTGTTACTAGGATGACTTTTTTATACAACAGAATAAATTATGACATTTCTATTGAGCTCCATGCTTTGTTTCTTTGGCAACCCCACTCTTGAGCAAGTGGCGTAGGGAAGCATTGGACCAGTGCTGCCGACCGGCGTGTGTGGGGTTTTGAGCCTGCCCTTCTTGGTTGACGAATAGGGTCCAAGGGAGGAATGCAGGTGAAGCCTATGAAGCACTAGCTACTGTCACCTAGATCTTTGTAGAGGGTCAGGGTGCAAACCTGTGTCCTTTAAAAGTCACAGGAGCTACCATGTCACCTAGGGAACTTGAGTGTCTCCAGAAGCATTTGCCTGAATTACCTTCTTTTGTTAATATCTTCCTTGGGAATCATGGGCAAGATCTCCCCTCCCTGAGCTATTTGCAGAATACCTGGATTACTGTGTTCTCAGGATATACAAAGAATGGGCGTGGCCTACCCTTGAGAGGCTCAGGTGCTGTGCAGATGAAGATGGGAGACTCCGAGTAGCTGAGCAACTAGAGCAGGGAATTGGGAACTGACAGCTTTCTAATCCTATGACCTTTAAACTTTGTTGCTTGTCTATATCATATATATATATATATATATATATATATATATATATATATATATATACACATACATACACACACACATATACACATATACACACACATATACATACACATATATATATACATATACACACACACATGCCTTGAACAAGGCTTTTACATCTTTAAAAATAATGCATCAAATAAAAAAAAAAATCCAAGCTCTATATTCATGCACAGGGAAGAAATCACTTGCACTCCCTCTGCTACTTTTTGGATGTTTTGCACACTGACTTCTGCATAGAAACATCATTTATTTTATTTTATTATTATTATTTTTTTTTGGCAGCTGTCTCCTTCAGGTCACTTGCTGCTCTTCGCACTTGTGTCGAAGATGTAGGCAATTAAGTCCCACTTGCTGCAGGGCAGGTCTCTGAATTTTCACTCTTGCCAAGCAGACTAAGGCTGAGAAGGTATAATCGACTGCTGAGCCATAATCTGATCTGTAATGTCGAATGAAATAACAGCAAAGCCCTCAGGTTCCTGGCCCCTGGGTCCCTGCTCTCTGGTTCCGGGCCCCTGGGTGCCTGTTTTTCTGCAGCTCATTTGTGGACTAAGTGCTGTGTGAAGTGGAAACATCCCATTTGTCTTGACTGGTGCCATGGTCCTTACCCAGCCCTATTGTTAAAGTCTTGACACAGAATCTGCCCTTGACCGCTACCCCCTGCCACGTGACATTCGGGTCTGAAGAACTTGTCCTGGGCTTGAAGCTCATATCCTTGGCTGGGTTTGGGGTGAGTGGATGCATGCTTTTCAAAACAAACTTTTTTTTCTTTTTTTTTTTTTTTTTTTTTTTTTTTTTATCAAGCAAGCCCTAGATATTTGCTGTTGAGTTGTTCTTCGTGGAAATGTACCAGCAATGGTGATCCCGTGGCAGATGCGGGGACTGCCTTTCCCGTGGGCCTGAGCCTCTGCTTTCGACTTGGCAGTCACTGGCTGAACCCAAATTAATCTCCAGTGTGAGCCAGTCAATGGAAAAATACAGAGGCTGCCTCAGGGAGCTGCCAGTGAAAACAGTTCACTCACGTCTCCTCACAGTCCAGACCAGGAGCAATCCCTTTAAATGGGTCACCTTTGCTTAGATGCTCCAGAAGACATCATGCTTGAGGCAAAAATCAGTATCTCTGGATGAAAAGAAACTTAAAATGTTTCCCAGGGAGAATTGATGGAGACACCATGTTTAAGACTCATGAGACAGTGACAGCTGTCAGTTTAGGGGCTGCCACTGAGTTCTGGGGTTTGCTAAGTGTTTTGCCTGTGTTCATAATCTTTAACATCACATCTGTTTTCTAGAGAAAGAGACAAGGTAGCTGAATCGGTGTCTTAGTTATTAGGTGGTCTCAGTGAAGACTGAGCCAAGATAGCTTCAGGGAACTGCTAAACATAAGTTTTCTAGCCAGTTGTGTTCCCCATTAGCCCAGAATTTTGGGTGGGAAAGCTCTACCCCTCAAGGCCTCAGTTTCCTCCTCCGTGTAACAAAGACAATAAAAGCTGCTTCGGTGACTGGCATGCTGACAGAGGACTGTGGAGCAACAATTGGATCCCCTTGTCCCCAGTGACGTCTGGTTTTCCCACCCTGTGAAATGACCGGTTTGCCCTGGATCTGAAGGGCTGGTTTCATCCTGGCTCTTTAATTCCAGGCTGTGGAAAAGGCATAGATGCCGGTCCTGTGCTTTCCTGTGGTTTCCAGGCATCCATCAGAGGAGACTTCAGCCCCCACCGCCTCCTCAGCATCCTCTCCTTTCCTTTCCTGGGAACTTTGCAACTGGAAGCTCCCCTGTTTTGCACTAGCAGTCTCTGGCATCCATCCTCCCATCCCTCGCCTCAGCTTATCCAGAATGACATCACGGTGCCTACACCTTTAAGATTATATAAATCTGTGATCCCGCAGTGGCCTCCGTCCCCATGGTAACAAAACTGAGGAGTTTCCCTTTTGTGAGGAAAGCTGTCATGTCACTTCCTGCTGCTGACAAGTCAGTTTGGGAGATTAAAATGAAGGGGGGCGGGGTGCCTCTGAGAAGTGCTGGCTGCTTGGTTTCTGTTGCTGTATACAGAGGCAAACAATGTCAGCCTGCTGGCCCCGCCTGCCATGTTGGAGTTGGCTTTCCCACACCCCCTAGTGGGGTGGATCCCGGTCACCTGGGGCTGTTTGTCTCCAAAGGTTGCATTCTGGGTAGCAGGTAGGAGGACTGCCCACCTCTGGGGACTTTTTTTCTGAGGCTGTGCTGGGCAAGTTTGTTCAAGAACAGCCCAATTGGGTCCAGCCTCGGCTTTCTCCTGTGTCAGCACTGGGTTTTGTTCTCCGAAGAACAAAGGGTCCTTATGGTATTGGCCTTGAAGTGTTGGCTTACAGAGATGTTCTGTTAAGGAAAGTACCTAAAATCCCCCATCTTCTAATGAGCTTTTAAAGCTAAGAGCGGTCCCACTCTTTCATTGCCTCCTTCATTGATCAGCCAGCCAATAAGTATCCATAACTCCATGCCCTCTATTTGGTGAAAGACAAAGCACTCGCTGGTAAGGGGCCACAAACCAGGATGTGCGTGTAAGTAGACCATGGGCTATGGGCGGAGCCATGAAGGGTTGGTAATAGAAGACATTCCAGATGTGGCTGGTGAGGCACAGGCTGCTCAGAGGGGTCACTAGCCACACTGAGTCCTGAATGGTGAGCTGGAAAAGGGGTTTAGCCCAGAGGGCAGCAAAACTGGAAGCTTGAATGGACCCTTTGTGGACAGGGGATAGAACACTTGAGTTAGTCAGACCTGTGTTTGAGTCCTAGATTTTGACAATAGCTTGTCAAACTCTTGAAGCCTCAGTTTCTCCATGTGGTTCAATCACCCCTCATTCTATAGGCGACTTTGATTCATGATTTACCTTAATGAAAAGCACATTATCGAGGCTTGTGAGTCAGCTGGTCCCTATTCTGTCACAGCATTGATGCCCCTCCCTGAGCAGAGTGCCTTGGCAGAGGGAAACAGGGGTGAGCTGTCCTGCCGCTCTCATGACGCCAGCCTGCATTCACATAATGCCTGTCACTAAGCCTTGCCAGAAGAAGTGGCCTTGCTCTGAGATCACTCTGCCCTGCCCCACTGACCTGAGCCATCTCAGAGACAATTTCCTCATCTGTAAGAGGCACCTGAAGTGTCATCCAGCTTCCTGTTCAGCTCCTAGGCCTAAGGCCCCTCCATCCTCAAGGCCAGGGAATCTTCAGTCTGGGCTTCCCTCAGGCTGGCTGCAGAAAGCATAGGTTAGAAGTCGGATGTTTCTTAAGAAACGAGGGGACCTTTGAAAAGTTAGTTAGTGTAATGAATATGTGACTGACCCTCCCGAGAATGGGCTTTACTAAAGAGTCTATGGAAGGAAGATACCACCTACTCCCAAGTCCCAGGCCTGTCCTCGCCATGCCCTGGACCACACCATAAAGATGGGATTATAAATCACCACCACAGCTGGCACCACCACAGCTGGCACCAGTCATTCATTTATCCCTTCGGTAAGTATGAATTAAGCACTGATGGTTTGTCAAGCTTTCAAAGGATTAAAAAACGAGAGGAAATTCTGGGATTGATCTACCAGCTAGTATCTGACTGTCCATGGAACATGTCTCAGTCTTCAAGGTCTCAGTCCTGACATCTATAGTCACCAAGGATTTGCTTTAGGTAGGTGTTGAAATCAATCAAAGCAGACACAGAACAGGCACCTGACACTCGACTACAGTGTCACGCCTTAGCCCCTTTGGTCGATCCTGTTGTTAATGGCTCATAAGAAAAGGGTGGGAAAGAGTATAGGAACACACCCTGACAGTCTCCAACTCTAATCTCTCCTCTAGGTGTTTGTCTAGATGCAGATGGAAGTACCCAGTAGTTACTTAGAAATAGTCATGTGTCTAACAGGCACCCAAATCCAGGCATCCAATTCCAAATGCACACCTGGGATTTGCCCATGACATATTTAATTCAACAGCAAACTGAGACAGGGCTATCTTCAAAACATATACATTTCCCAAATTAACCAGTCCTATCATTTCTAAAATGGCCTGTGTGGTATGGCCACCCTCACGCCTTGCCTGTGGTACTGCAGTAACCCGAGCTGTCTCCTGGGCTGTTCAGCCAGACTGTTGAACACTCGGCTGGAAGTGAAGTTGGTCTCTGCTTTTAGTGCTGATCTGAGGATCTCCCAGTTACTGTGCCTGCAAATGTTTTTCTTTACCTTTGTTACTTTTTTTTTAACCTTTGGTTACCTTTGCCCTATGTTGGGCACCAAAATGATGTGATAAATATTATTTGGGGGTTTCTACTACACTTTGGATCATTTA
>JAPYYD010003308.1:0-14313 GCA_028551405.1 Uromys caudimaculatus
CCTAGGCCCTGACAACGATTTTTCTGTTTCCCCACTTAAGGTGCCAAGACACTGATGGTCTTGCTAGCTGGAGAGGGAAGAAATGAGGAAGAGAGTGGACAGGGCCAGCCTGGATCGGGAGCTACAGCAGCAGCAGAATTAAGTGAACAAGGTGGGCCTGCTGATGGTGCTGCAGGCTTCATTAACTGGAACCAAGAGGGCCATGGTGGCAGTCGCCTTGTGGGGGAGAATGTGCATCAGCTTCAGCAGCCAGTTTTCTGGAGTATGAGAGGCCCCTGGGGTGGGCAGGCTGTGCCACTGCTGAAGGGCAAACGTGGCTTCAGCAACAGGTTCGTCCGCTGGCAGCTAGCTACCAGAGCTGGAGCTCGTTTTCCAGAGCACTCAATACATCACTGCAGAAGAAAGGTGAGCAGATAGCCTGGCTTGATGGCCTATTTGCTGGGCACATGTGATCCAGAGTTGTTTATGCATTTTCTCCTCATGCTCCTCTTGCTCCCTTTAAAATTATTTATTACGTTTTATTTTTATTCATTTATTTGGTTGTGTGTTTGCCACATATGTACTGAGGTACAGGGAAAACCAGGGAAATAAGTCCTCTCTGTGCCATGTGGCTCCCAGGGTTGACTCAGGCCACAAAGGTTTGCCAGCAAGTACTTTTTCCTGCTGAGTTATCTCCTTGAACTCTCTCTTGCAATGTTGAAATAAAAGCCACTTACAAAATCCAAGCTGGGGTCTGACACTAAGGTTCTGGGGTGAGGGACAGGAGCTAGTAAAAGTGGGCATATATTTTCAGATAATATTTCATTGTATCCAACTGGGCAGTGTCTGTTGATATAAGGTCTTGTTAAAGAACAGGTATGAGAAGCATGCGGTGTGCTTGGGATAGTACCGAGTGACACTGTGCCTTTGTTTAAAATTGTCACACATCTGGGGCTGGCAAGATGACTCAGCAGTTGAGATCACTTGTTGCTCTTGCAGAGGATCCAGGTTTAGTTCCCAGCACCCACATGGCAGCTCACACCCATCTGTAACTCCTGTTCCAGGGTATCTAATCTCTCTTCTGACTTCCTTTGGCATGAGGCAGGAATATGAGACACATACATACATCTAAAACATTCGCACACATGAAATATACATGTTTTTTAAAAACCAAAATTGTGGTACATCTGTACATCATGTATTTCTTAAATTGCACAATTATAGATATTGGCACATTTCTCTCCATTACTGTCTTTTGCCCTCCCATTAAAATTTCTGCCCCTCCAAAAAAATATTCTCCATAAAACAAGATTCAGTATTCAACATAGAGTTTCTGCCTATAAATTCGACACTGGATGGGCCAATGAGACTACAGTGGTGAGTTCCAGGCCAGCCTGGGCTACAGAGTAGTACATTGTCTCAAAACAGAAAAAGAAATCATCTGTAACCTCAGTAATTGGGAAGTAAAGGCAGATAGATTGGAAGGGCAGGACTGTCCTCAGTACATAATGAGTTCCAGGCCAGCCCAGTCTGTGAGTCCATTTATGCAAGAATCTCATACATATTCTACCTTGCCTGTGTTGGTTTTTCTTCTGGATTTTCTTTGTGGGTAAAAGCTCTTGCCATTAAGCCAGAGAGCCCAAACTCAGTAGCATACACACAACAGGAGAGAACTAACATCCATTAGCTGTCCTCTGACCTCCACAGGTGCACCCTGGCCCAGGAACAGCAAAGAAATAAAGTAAATGTACCATATCACTCCCTTGCAGGTTTGATATCCCTGTCTGTTAACTGAATGAGCCTTAGAAATCCTTGGATGCTTTCCATCAATCTATCTTCTTTCTTTGAGTTTACCCTTCTGTCCTGACAAAGAGCCTCACACAACTTTTTCTTATGAGAATTTGTTTTTGTTTTTGTTTTTTGGCAAATTGCTTCATCTGCACACCCAGTCTTAGGAGTCTCCCTCCTTTTTTTTCTGTCTATATTACTGTTTTTCAAGTTACTTATTAGGGAAATGCCTGGCTTTTATGCCTGTTAATGGTGGGTTGATAAAATAAAATCACTGGTAGAATGTTTTTAAGCCTCAAAATCTTCAAGGTGAATGTTACAGAAAGTAGAAAGATGGTACAAACATTTAAAAAAAAATGAAGTATCCTATACACAATTTATTCCATCTGTGATGTCAAAGGCTGAACCTCTGCCATTTTCCCCTCAGAAAAAGACTTGGTAGTGTGTCTGTGTGTGTGTGTAACCAAAGTGCGGGTGAGTAAAGACAAGGCAACTTGCCAGAACTGCCATTCTAGAACTTTCTTCAGGTCTAGGATGGCTTTGTTCTGTTCAGGAAGTTGCTGGGTTTTTTGTTATTCTTGTCTTGGCTTGTTTGTTTGTTTGTTTGTTTGTTTGTTTGTTTTGACCTTACACTATCTCAAAACTACCTTTTAAAAATTATTGTTATTGTTGTTATATTTTATGTTCATGGCTGTTTTGCCTGTGTTTATGTATATGAACCAAATGTTTGGTGCCCCCAGAGACCAGAATAGGAAGTCAGATCGCCTGGAAATGGAGTTACAGATGACTATGAGCCATCAAATGGGTGCTGGGAATCAAACCCAGGTCTTCTAGAAGACCAGCCAGCACTTTTAACTGCTGAACCATCTCTCTCCAGCTCTCAAATTGCCCTTTTAAAGATTATTTTTACTTATTTACATGTATGTATGTCTGTGTATATGACATATCTGTGGGTGCTGGAGACCAGAAGAGAACATTACATCATCTCGAGCTAGAGTTACAGGTAGTTGTGAGCCTCTGTGGGTGCTTGGAAGCAAATGCAGGACCTCTGCACAAGCAGTAAGTGTTCTTTCCTACTGAAACATCTCATAATTATTTACTATAGAGTAAGCCAATTTCTTTTGCTCCTGTTGTATAATTGATTTAAAAAGAAGAGAGTGCAATATAGGAAATATCATAATCCAGAAATAAAGGCTCAGAGGTGTTCCTCCTCCTCATAAGCAGATCACCTTTCACTGAAGATTGTGGAGGGGCCTGGAGTCGCAGTGTCATATGCAGAGGCTCCGTCTTCCCTTCTGCGCCCCCCCCCAACAACCTATTGTTTCAGCCATATCCCCTTAGCACTTGTGTCTTCAATAAAGAGGTGAATTCTCGACATGTTTATTCATGTGTCTTCTGGATATGTAAAATTCTGGTTTCCATTATCAGAAACTGTCTTTTAAACAGGATGACAAGGTCCTCCTTCCATGAGGCGACAGTGCTGTCTATCTCAGGACCAACCCCTAGTGTGAGAGGTAAGATGTACCTCACCCCACTCCTAACCATGGGCAAGAGAGGCAGGACAAGTCCCCAGGGAAAGACAGTAATTATCCAGACAACGCTGATTCTGATGAAGCTAAGAATTTCATTTCAAACCTGAACCCTAAAAGAAACTTCCTATGAGTTATTTGCAAGAGCAGAAGCAGCAGCAGCCCAAGTATATCTAGGCTGTTTCCACTTCTCTTCCCTGCCTTCCCTTTATGTGGCACTGACAGCTACTCTGGCAGGGGTCCTGCTGTTTCAAAGGGACACTAGACTCCATCCCATCCAATTCACAGGCAGGCTCTTCTCTCTTGTTTCACAGCTCCAATCCAGAAGCCATATTGTCTCCTTCCCAGACCTCATATTCCTTGAGGTCCTTCTAAACTATATATATAGTTCTTGTATCTCAGAAACAGACTACTTTACTTATTTTTTTTTCATTCTTGCAGCATGTTAAAATGGTTCCTGACAAAACCAGACATGTATTGTGTTCATCCTCCTGTCTCTTACTATCAGCCATGAGACTGCTTGCAACACTGATCAGATGCTGGGTGTCCCTACTTCCAAAGCTCATGGCCTCCAAATAATAGAATTCCAGCCTCCCCTTAAGCCAACTGTGCTCTACCCTCCTCACTTCCTATCCTTGGAACACATGCCACCCCTAAATAAGGCAATAAAAACACCTGCCCCTCTTAAATCAGAGTAGCAGCTGTGGGTAGGGTTTGCTAACAGGATCTAGATAGAACATGTTCTCACCATATAGGCAGCTGACAAACACCACAGTTGCAAAATTTGGCTTTCATGAGAAGTGTGTACATATTGGTGGCAGAAAAGTCACGATAGCAAGTTCTCATTGAAATTTTCCTATTACAAATTGAATAGAGCATCCATCCCCAATCACATAATTTCTCTGACAAGATTTACGGAGTGAGCAATTCTATCCCACATTCAATAGCGTGATCAATTGTGGTTTAGAGGCAGTGTGAGACCCTGTACCCCAAAACAACCATGACCACCATGCATCACATCTCCACAACTCTGGGAAGGTAAACATAATCTCTCAATACTCCATCTTCCAGCCCCCGGAAACACTGCTCTACCTATATGAATTTGAATGCTACACACACACACACACACACACACACACACACACACACTATGGAATTATACTTTATCCTATCAGCACAATGTATACAAGTTTCAGCTATAATGTCATGTGACAGGAATAATGTTGCAAGCCTAGACTCCTACAAATAGGGATGTGGAGGCATGAGAATCCAGAATATGTAGCTAGACCCCTGTCTCGAAACCAAAAATAATGCTTTGTTTTATTTCAGAAGCTTTTGTTTTTGATTTGTAGTGTGCAATGCTAAAGATAGAACCCAGGATTTCATTCTTTTTTTTAGGCATCAATAATGAACATTCCCATATATGCCATATATGTATTGCATTATAAATAATTTATATAATATCATAATACACATCATTAATAATAAATATTCCATTCTGTATAATTATATTTCACTTTTCAGCAATTCATTCGTCAAAAGGCACATGGGTACATTCATTGCCAGCTGCTATGACCAATGCTGCTGTGAACGTGGCTTACAAGGATCTGTGTAGGTTCTGCTCGCAGTTCATTTGAGTGTTTACCCATAAGTGAAAAGAACAGATCGGACTGCAAGTCTATAGGTTGTTGAAGCTTTTGTTCATGTTTTTCACAGGAGCCAGGGCATATTTTAAAGTCACAAGGTTCTATTTTCTGCACATCCTACCCTGTCCTTCCCAGCAATAGTTGTTTTGTGGAACAGCCTCCGTGGTTGGTGAAGGATGGTGTCTCATTTTGGTGTTAATTCTAAAATTTCAGCAAAGAAGTAGATTTGGGCATTCTAGTTTCAAATACTTATTCTCCTTTTTGATTATCTCTATTGTTACCTAAGGACTTCCTGTCACCCACATTCCTGTTTTGAAAAAAAAAATTAGGAAATGATCATTGAAGAGGATAACTTCCCAGATTTAAATCACTGTTCTATATGTCTGTACACTTCTTACCTGATTACTGTGACAAAGCAAAGTTTCCTCCATCTTGTTTCAGCTGGCTCCATTGTTGGTTTAAACTGGAACTGATCCCCCTTTTCTATCAGTGAAAAGTCCCCTGGAGAAGTACCCAACCCTATTCTAGAAACTCAGGGTCAAAATGCCCCAGCTAGATGCATGCTCTTGGCTTTAAACTGCTTGCTTGCTTTACTTCTCCCTGCAGCTGCTAATCAGGTTGTAGTTTTTCCTAGACACCTTGCCAGGCTTAGTGCCCTCTGCTTCTCATATGTGGTTGAGCAAACTCTTAGCTTGTAAACTGCTGCCTGATTGTTTCCTGTTATTTACAACTTAGACACTTTGGGAGAGAATGGGCCAGAACCCTGGGGCAAATCCTTTCTTCCAACATAGCTGATCTTTGAGAAACTAGGTCTTCCAGTTCTGTGTAGCTCTTCAGGCAGGAAGGAATCACACCAAAAATGCGCATGCACACTACACACGCACATGCGCACTATACACGCACATGCGCACTATACACGCACATGCGCACCTTGAAGGCAGGACTTTTCGCCACGAGCTCAGAGACTCTCGCGAGATTTCACCCTTTGTCTCGCGCTTCTCCTCCTTCCCACAAGACAGGTTTTCCCTCCCAACAGCCACACCCTGAAGGGTGTTACTCAATCCCCACAGTATTGTGCCCTTTGCAATCTGCCCAATCCCCAGCATCGCACATATGCACATTCTCGCCCTCCAATCCCTAGGATTGTGTGAATGTGCCTCCCGGCCCATCCAATCCCTAAGGACATAAAACTCCTAGACAGTCCAAACTGCAGCATCAAATCACATCCCATCTAATCACAAACTGTATGCGTGTCCTAGTCTGACCAATCGTATGCCTGCAACTTGTCCAATCCCACAATGTAATGCCTGACACAACCTCCCATCCCCAGGGACAGGATCCCCTAGACAGTCCAATCTACAGAGCCAAATCATCACAGCCTATCCAATCACAAACAGTATGCATGTCCAAGCTTGTCCAATCACCAGTGTAGTGCATGCCTGCAATTTGTCCAATCCCCACCGTCATGTACGTCACTGCTGCCCAATCATCAGCCCTGTAAACGTCACAGTAGTTACAGTCCCCTTAGGCTGGCCTCTCAAAGCTTGGAGCAGAACAGTTGGCGGCGGCGCGGCGAGAGGACGGTCCAGCTGCCATCTCGCAGAGCAGACTTTCTGAGAGAACTCCAAGCGCCTAAAATTTGAAAGACACCTTCGAAATGGATCATCCCCGCAAGTATGAGCACCAGAACACCAGCTTCCAGAGCCTCAAAACTGATACTTCCTTGGAAAAAGCTAAAGGTTGGTACTTGGGCTGCAATAGAGAAATTGGGGTACACCCCTCCCCAAATAAACCTCTGAGGTAATTTAGAGGATATACCCCCCCAAAAAACAAGTTTTGTGAGGTACACATGTGGATAGGATAGTAGAGACGCCACAGATGCTACTCCTTGGTGGCAGCCTTTGGATGTCAGGGGTTTGAATGCCTTTAGGTTTTTCTATCTGCCTCCTGGCATCTTCGTCTCTCTTTATCCCTTTCAGAAGTGAAGTCACCTATGATCAATGTTGTGGGAGGAGGTGATGGTGGTGACCAAATTTGGCCTAAATCTGATTTGGGAAGAGCAGCAGAAGGCAGTAGTTTTGGTTCTCTAGGTGCAGGAGCAACAGGAACCAAGAACGAAGACCAAAACAAGGGCCACGGTGACCAGGAACAGCCAGCCCTGCAAGCTGCATCCAGGAGCCAGCACTTTCAGGATGATACTGATCTAAACATGATCTGCAAAGCCTTCAGCAGGTTGCAGCTTCAAGAGCTGGACCGCGTCTTCCAACGCACTCAGTTCCCTGACGTGTTTGTGCAGTAAGCCACTTGCTCTAGGGGGCTTGAAGTCTTTTCTGGGGACCCCCTTCGGCTTCTCCAAGCTTCCTTCCCTTCCTGCCATAATCACAGGCTGTAGGGGGCCCATTTGGTGGGCCCTATCATCTTTGCTAAGCTTAGTGTCCCCAGCTCTTAAGATCCTAACACACGAGAGGCAGGAAGGTCACCTTGACTCTATTTCATTTTACCTATTACAAAATCTTGAACATTTGTTGTTTTATTTCCGTCAGAAAGGAACTTGGAACACCGGCAAGTGTTGAATCCAAAGCTGAGTCTGTTGAGGGCGGTGAACTGGAAGAGGAAGTGTCCAACGAGGCATTCTAAAGCATGCAACAAGACGTCTCACATTTTCCGCGTTTGACTACCTGCCCCATGATTGTGAAGTTTAATAAATTTGGGGGCAGTCAGAAATGGAATAAGTTAGCTTCACATTTCATTCCCTACTTGATATTTGCAAAGTGAATATTAAAACTGGTGTTTGGGGGTAATAAACAAAATTGAGTTAAAATCAAATGGGAATCTCACCAAAAGAATTGTAAGCCTACTAATGGAAAAAAGAAAGGGAACCAACCTGCTCCTCGTGTTTACTGTGTAAGAGATTAAATAAGATTTAACTGTGTGTAGCAGTATTGTTTAGGGAACACTTCTGGGTAGAATTGAGTTCAGTACCAATTCTAACTTGGGAAGTTTGCATATTAGTTCCCTGCGACGTAACTTTATGATTCCAATAATCATTTTTAAAACAGGTTTGGAGAGATGATTCAGCAGTCAAGAGGATCCAGATTCAATTTCCAGAATCCATACCATGGCTTCCAACAACCTTTAACTCTGGTTTCAGGAAATCTGACACTCTTCCTGTTTCCCTGTGCGTCTGGTACATACACACTGGCAAAGCAGCCATATATGCCTTTTTTAAAATTAAAACACACAGACTTAGCGAATTGAACAAATTTATGTTGTAGCATTGAGATAAAAAGACAATTTACCCAAAGACACTATATAAGGAATTAAATACATATTTAGTTCTGATAGAGATATCTCAAAAGTCAAAGTATCTGACTGTCCTGTTTTTAACCTATAGTAATGTAGTATGAAAAGTCCTAACTCTAGATTTTAATTTTTCTAAAATAGTTATGTCATCTTAAGACACTGCCAAAGTACATGGCATGGTTGTTGGTAAAACATTTACAAATTGGACATTTTTCTAAAATTGGAACAGAGAACAATCTAGGAGCTGGGGCAGGTGGCTCAGAGGATATAAGTGTTTGCCCCAAAAGCGTGAAGCCCTGAGTTCAATTCCAGGATAAACAGAGAGCGAAACTCCAAGAAAGTTGTCCTCTGACCTTCATAGTATGCACTCAGAACACACACAATCATAAAAAAAATCAGGACTAGAGAAATGGCTTAGTCCTTATGAGCAAGTTATATTGCTGTTGCAGAGAAGTCCGCAGTACTAAGGTCAGGTGACCCGTGACCCTTTATAACTCTCCAGAAAATCTGATGCCTTTGCCCTGCAGGGGCTTCTGTACTGTTGTGCACATACACACTCCCACATATGCGCACATCTAGAATAAAGGGTAACAGTAAACTGAATGGCTCAACTATATACCTTGAAGGTACGGCACAATTTGAACTCTGAATATTTTCCCCAGACATTTCTAGTGTTAAAAGACTTTTTCTGGTTATATTGTGGGCTTTTTTTTTTCTCCTCTGTTTTGTCTGAGACAGGCTTGTTATTGTAGCCCTGTCTTCCATGTATTCACTACGTACCCCAGACTGGGGGTACGTAGAAATACACAGCAATCAATACTCCTGTCTGAGGTTCCCAGGTTCTCAGATTTATCGCATATCTTTACTGCAGCACTGTGTGGCGTGTTTGTTAGGTTTTCTCCATAATGTGTGTTGTGTGTAGTTATAGGAAGAAACTGCTGATCTGGTGGAGTTTTTTTTAGTGAATTTCGGCCCAGTTTGCTTAGATAGCTTAAATAATCCTAAGCCGAGGCTAGAGGGCAGGCTCAGAAGTTACAAGTGCTTGTTCCTCTTGCAGAGGATCCGAGATCAATTCCCAGCTTCAGACAGTTCACAACTGTAATTCCAGCTCCAGTGCAGCCCACGCCCTCTTCTGGCCTCCTTTGGTACCAAGAAGCACATGCATTGCCCCCCCCCCCCCGTGTACGTCTGTTTATCAAACTTTAAAAAATAATACACAAATACACACATATATTCCTAAACTCTATAGCCTGAAATATCAAAGCTGTGTTAAGAAGCTTGGTAATTGTCCTATTACAGCTAGTCAGGGCAGAAGCTGTGGGCCCCACTTGTCAAACCTTTTTTGTAATTTATTTTTCCTTTAGTCCAACAAGTTTTGGAGGATGAATGAGTCTTGGACATCCTCAAGAAAAACTTGTTTAATAACCAGCCTGGGATCGACAAAATGTCTCATTGGGTAGAGGACTTGCCAGTAATCCTGACTACTTGAGTTAATCCCTGAGACACAGCTATTGTCCTGTGAGCTGCTCTCTTGCCTCTACACATTGGCTGTAGCATGTGTGCATGCACACAAACATACACAAATAACTGTTTAAAATTACTAAAGCCAGGCACGTTGTGTACACCTTTAATCCTAACAATCAGGAGACAGAGACAGGCAGATCTCAGTGAGTTTGAGGCCAGTCTGCCCTATGTAGTGAGTTCCAGGATAGGCAGGGCTACTCAGTGAGACCCTGTCTTGAAAAATTAATATCCAGCCTGATCCTCTAGTCTATTTACTGTAGGCTGAAGATAGGATTTTGAAATAGGAGGCTGTTCAACTTAGTATCATTTAAATCATGGGGCACATTATACCATATGCAACATCCCCAAAATTCCAAATGATGAGAGGGACCGAGAGAGAGACCCTCTTTCAAAGGGGATGGAGTCAGGCATGTAACTCAGTTGAAAGAGTGCCCAGTGTGCATAAAACCCTAGGTTCGATCCCCAGCATAAACTCTGGTTGTACATACAAGCAAACCCCAGAACTCAGGAAGTGGAAACAAAAGGCCCAAAAGTTCAGTGTCATCAATGCTACAAAAGCCAGTTCTAGGCCAGCCCAGGATAGATGAGACCCTTTTTTTTTTTTTTAACTGTCTGTCATTGTGACTTACGTATATAATCTTGTCACTTTGGAAGTGGAAGCAGGAGAAACAAGAGTTCAAGGTTCTCTTCAACCTAGGCTAAAGGGAAATATCTCAAAGGGGTGGGCCAAAGCAAACATGGCAGGGGAGAGACAAGGCTGGAAGCTTCTTCCACAACTTAACTACATAGAGGGGGTGCAGAACTTCCCTTAAAGAGTTATTAAGAAAACAGTTTCTGTGCCTAGGCAAGTGGGAAAGCTAGCCTGGAGGATGTGAGAGTGGGTGAGCTGACCCAGACTCTTGCCAGCTGCAGCATTCCAGAGAGTGGCCTTTCACTTCGCCTAGGCAGTGTGCTAGAGCTTGTGTTGTGGGCAAGGGAGAACAAAGAGTTATCCCTGCCCCCTGCCAGGGCAAATTGCATGAATGCAGGAGAGCTGTCAGGCTGACCAACTCAGCTATCAACCAGACCCAGGGCCAAGGCTTTCAGTTGGCCCACCCCAATATCTACCCCATCTATCAACTGTTAGAATACATGAAGGGGCTGGTCCTGCAAATCCAAAGCTGCAAGGTCTCCATGACACGGCACCAGCAGGATATCCGAGAGGTTCCAGTATTGGTGTAGCAGAAGTCAGAGAATTGAGCTAGACCTTGTAGTAACATTTGCTAGTAAAGATGTGAAAAAAGGTATAGTGTAAGACACACTGTGACACACTACAGCTTCCATAACGAGTTGTTTGTTTGTTTGTGGGGTTGTTTTGCTTTCCGGGAGAGGTTGCAAAGGCAGAGGACGGATATAAAAGGAAGAGGAGATGGGTGGGGGTGGGGTGCATGTTTTAAAATTCACAAAGAATCAAAAGTTTTTTTTTTAAAGCAACCTCTCAAAAGTATAAAGAACTTCATAATGTACAGCTTCTTTTACTGACATTGATTGTTCAATATACTAAAACAGTCGCTATTCTCATCATATACTAGGTTTGGTTTAAGAATCAGAAGGTCACAATAGAGTCTGTGTCAGAGGACATTAATTAATGCTGAGAACTATGCCTCCATTTCCCAGGGCTGCCTAATACCATCCTTGCTCTAGAGTCTGATCAGAGATGGGATGATGCTTCTGAGGTCATTGTCATGCATGTCACCTATGCCATTTATGCCTTTTCTTCCCTGGCCTCCTTCACTCTTGCTTTCTTTTGCCCTGGCCTCAGTTCGCCTGGAATGGGCCCCTGTCATCAGCAGTCATTTTGGAGTGCTCTTCTTTTTTGTTCTGTTTGTTTACTATTTACTATGGTACAGGATCTCAGCCCACAGGGTCCTAGAAATCATTATGTAACCCAGATTGGCCTTAAACTTACAATCTTCCTGACTCATCCTCCTGAGTGCTACAATTAGAAGTTAGTACAACTATACCCATCTTCCAGGGATTTTGTTTGTTTGTTTGTATTATATTATTATTATTATTATTATTTTATTTTAATGTTTGATTGGTTGTATTACTATTATTATTATTACATTTCACTTCATACACAATATTTAAAACATACCAAAAGTCCAAAGAGGCATGTATTGTGTTTCTTTCTAAACTGTCATACCAATTATATTCCAGCTTCAATCTTGGTGGCCAATTTTCCTGCAGAGGAAGTCATACAGGAACGTGTTGTAATACTGATAGTCCGTTATTGAACATCGACTGATTCACAATGTTATATCATACTCACTACTGTTGTGGAGTCTCAGGCCACTAGGGAAAGGCCACCAAAACAAAGTTTAAACATAAAAGGTAAAATGCATGTTAATTTTGTTTATAGCAACAGCCTCCCTTGCCAACCTAAGAGCAGCTGCAAAGAGGAAAGACAGGGTCTAGAAGGCTTTTTTTGGGGGGGGGTGTTGTTTGTTTTTTGTTTTTTGTTTTTTGAGACAGGGTTTCTCTGTGTAGCCCTGGCTGTCCTGGAACTCACTCTGTAGACCAGGCTGGCCTTGAACTCAGAAATCCGCCTGCCTCCGCCTCCCAAGTGCTGGGGTTAAAGGTGTGCGCCACCACTGCCCGACGGGTCTAGAGTTTTTAAAGGCATACATCACAACTGTCTCAACTCTGGGGGTTTTTTTTGTTTGTTTGTTTTGGGGTTTTTTTGGTGTTTTGTTTTGTTTTTAGGGTTTTTTGTTTTGTTTTGTTTTTTGAGGCATTATCACGTTTGAGAGGGGTTGTTTTGTTTTTGTTTGATTTTTTTCTGAGCAAGCAAATGAATAAGGGAGATTACAAAAGCAGAATGAGCATCTGATTAATATTTTAGGATAAAAATTATACAGTGAGGGGAAATGAGCCACGTGGCTCTGAGATCAGTCTTCTTTATAGATTGCTGTCAAGACTCAACTGCTGACAGGGCTAACCCTAGGGTCATGGTCTAGACATCTTGTGATTAGCAACCTTTAACCTAATAATAAGGTCCTGCTGACTCCTAGGTTTTTCTTTTTTGACACAGTAAGTTTGAAACTCCATTTGCAATGGAACTAGTTTTTAAACATTACAGTATATGCTAAACATTTTCATCTCTCATATAACATTATTAAAATCATTAGAAAACTGGATGAGAAGTAATTTAAAATATACAAGACACATTAGCTATGTGACATAGGCTCCAAATTGCCATTAGCTATGCTTTGTTTTGGAGATCTGGATGGCTTTTGGATTGCCCTGGGCTGGAGCAACAGAAAATGAAGAAAGGACAAAAAGAGGCTGAGATGGGGTAGTCTGTGTGCTCTGATGGAGATGCACCAGTAGGATTAAGGGAACTAAAGATTCTTTATTGTGTACAGCACCAAGGAGGAAACAGGTTAACTAATCTCAGTAGAGGATCTCTGTAGAAGAGCCGTCTCCAGCTGCAGTCATATAGGTCATGGGTTTTAGCTAAAGGTCAATGTTCATAAACATCATACTTAGACTAGGGAAGGCAATCCCATGGTTCTGAATCATTGGTGTCCATGCTCATGTCAGTAAACATTTAAACAGGGGTACACTTGCTTACCACGCTTTGCATTCTAGGATATAAAACTAACTGTCCTTCATGGAGTGTTAAACCAACACCCAAGAAAGTCATACTATCCTGTGATTTAATATCTTAGTTGGAAAAAAACAAGCCAGGCATGATGGCATGTGCCTTTAATCCTAGTTTAAGGGAGGCAAAGGCAGGCAGATCTATGTGAGTTTAAGGCCACCTTGCTCTACTAAGTGCTAGGCCAACCAGGGATACATAGTGAGACCCTATCTCAAAAGAAAAAAATGGATGATCTTGCATCTTTTTTTAAAAAAGCATTTATGAGCTAATAATCATGGTTGTACACACCTTAATCCCAATACTCAGGGGGGCAGAGGCAGATTTATCTTTCTATGAGTTTGAGGCCAGCCTGGTCTATACAACCAATTCCAGCCCAGCCAAGGCTACATATTGATATTTAATTTACACACACACACACACACACACACACACACACACACACACACACACACACACACACACGGGGGAGTTGGGGTGGGGTATTGAAGCAATGGCTCGGTGATTAAGAGCACATGGTGCTTTTGCAGAGGACCTGAATGTCAGGCAGCTCACAAGCAACTGTAACTACAGCTCCAGAGGATCCCATACCCTCCTTTGGCCCCCAAGGGCAACCAAATACATGTGGCATTCATTCACATGGATGTGGGGCAGTGATCTATAACGCCCGGTTGAGCATAAGCTAGAAGCTCTGGGAGACCCGGTGGTACACCAGGGACCAGAATTTATGCTTCTGGCCAACGCTCCTGGGAAATTCTTCATATCACAACCCCTGTATGGAAAGAGGCCTGGCGTGTGAAACTTGTGTATAGGCAAATGAGGCAACGATTAGGGCTCCCAAGCTGGCCAATGGAAAGTATCAACTACCAAGCCCCGCCCCCTCTCTCAGAACTATAAATAG
>JAPYYD010003309.1:0-14311 GCA_028551405.1 Uromys caudimaculatus
GGTTGGGGGGGTGGGAGGTGGAATTCCCTCCTAGAGGCAGGTTGGGGAGGGGATGGGGGGCATACAAAGAGGAGACTCAGAAAAGGGGTAACATTGGAAATGTATATAAAGTATCAAAAATAAAAAAGGAGGAAAAAAAAAGAAAAAGAAAAAGAAATGGATACCAGCATCCACCATTGTTTCTAGGCTGCATGCAGCGTGACCGCCTCACACTGGGGCACCACAGCTGCAGCTGCAAATCGCCCTGGTGCCTTCCACCCTCCCCTCAAAACCTAGAGCCAAAAAACCCGGGGCTCCTTAAGCCGTTGGTTGTTTAGTTACAGCAGTGAGAAAGGATTGATATGGGCCCCTCCTCCCTTCCCCTCTAAGCTTATCCTCCGGAAGATGAGTTTGACCTGCTTGGGCATGAGGCAGCTTCAGGGTCTACACTTCAAGTGCAACTGCATGGTCTGCACCACAATTGCCCTCTTGTTAATGTATGTTTGGCCTTGTTCGATTTGATTTTTCTAATTTCTCAACACTCATTGTCATTGTGTGAATGTGTGTGTTCATGACGCCTGTATGGGAGTATGGGTGTTTGTGAGCCACAGCACACATGTGGAGGACAGAGGGCATCTCTGTGGAAGTGGTTCATTCTGAGCATCAGGCATTCAGGCTCACGAAGCAAGTGGTTTTGTCCTCTGAGCCGTCTTGCTGGCCTTCAAAATGACTTTTCCAAGATTCTAAGATTTAAATTTCATTCAGCAGGAAAGTGCAGTGAGGTTCTGGTCAGCCTCGGGGGCTGGAGGCACAGCCTGGCTGTGATGCCCATTCTTGGTAGCTGTGGTTCTAATTGACTTCAATGAAGATCGACTTCCAGAAGCATTTGTTGCTACATTTCTGACTCAAAGCAGCATTGCACTGACCCCTTGTGGCTGGACTGCGTCATGACTCCAGGATGGGCTAGGTTGTGAACAGATGTGACCCCCATTTCAAAGAATCACAGTTTGTAAGCTTTGATGCTAAATCCTCCAGAGCTCTCTTTGCACCATCGTTGACAGATAATTTCCAGACTCATTGGCCTTAGATTTGGATCTAGTGTAACAGGGTTTCTCCAAGAACGAAACTTTTGTAATTTAAAGGCACTGTGACTTGTGAAATCGTTTGTTACTGCAGCAAAGCTCAGGTTTGTATGCTTACTGACAAAAATCCTTTTGTCTCAAGAGGCTGCTTTGCACCCAGAGGACTTATTTCCTCCTCCTGAAGAATACTGTTATCTATCAAGAGGTAGTGCAGAAGGTTGGCTTACAGGATAAAAGGATCCGTCAGCCGGCTTGGTGATACAGGCTGGTAATTGTAGAACTTGGGAGGTGAAGGATCCCAAGTCCATCTTCAGTGGCCAACAACCTGCTCCCCAAACCAGCCCAAGAACAAAAGCCAATTAAACTCTTCTCTTATGACAATAACCTCAATATCTACATAATTAAGAGTTCCAAGATCTCATTGGCCCCTTAACAGAGCAGCTCAGCTGCGAGGAGTTGCAGTGTCCATGTAGTCTACATGGAAAAAGAGGCAAACTAGCCTCCTCCCTGTTCACACACTGCCAGAGGGGACGCAAGCAAAGGTTGTAAACCACCATTTTAGTTGTTGCAATGGCGTGGATGTGACTGATTTAAATCCCAGGAACTTCTGGAATGATGTCTTCATTCCGGGACCCCTAAGATCTCCACTCACCCGCAGCTTCTCATGTATAGATGAGCTTGACAAGTCTAAAGACAGCAAGAAAGGAGGAGTGTACAACTCCAGGAATATGCTACCCAGGAGCTCTCACAAAGAGAAGTCCAGCCCAGCCCTAAGAAGCCTGAGGCAGAGGCAGAAGGGCTAATACTTCAGAGTCAGTCTGTGGGCTACACAGTTGAAAGCTAGCCTGAGCCACAGTGAGATCCCCAGACTGCTAAGTGGGTAAAATAGTGACCCTCTCTCCCCACCCATATATTTTGTATGGATTTGTATGTACACATTTATGTGTGTGCAGGTGCTTGCCTGTGGGTCGAGAGTGCATGTATGCATGTATAACTTGTGTGTGTGTGTGTGTGTGTGTGTGTGTGTGTGTGTGTGTGTACACGTGAAGGCTAGAGGTCAACCTTGGGCATTGTTTTTCATATGCTCTCTATTTCACTTTTTTGAGACAAGGATCTCTTAGCAGCCCTGGGTTCAACAATTAGGTTAGATTGCCTGGCCAGTGAGCCTCAGGAACTTAGCTGTTTCTGTCTTGCCAGTCCTGGGATTACAAGCATATGCTACCACATCTGGCTCTTTAAAAACTTACATTTATTTACTTATTATCTATTTATGAGGTCATGCATGCCGCGGTGCTTGGGTGAAGGTCAGAGAACAACTCATGAAAGCCAATTCTTTCCTCCCACTGTGATCTCTAGGGGTCAGACTCAAGCCTCTAGGCTTGGTGGCAAGCACCTGAGCCATCTTGGCGGCCTCGACACCTGCCTTTATGTGGCCTTTAGGAATCGGACTCATGTTCTTACGCTTGCAAGAAAACACCCTACTGACTGAGCTATTCTCTGTGCTCTCCCCATATGTTTTAAGAAAGGTTTACTGTGGTTACAAGCACAGCTTTGGACTCTGGGTTTCAAACCCTAAGTGCACTACTTCTTCGAGTGTGGTTTTGGAGGGGGTGTGTGGAGGATGGAGATGAAGCACAGGCGGCAGGGGCTCCTGGCACACGTGAGGACCACAGGAAGTGAGGAGGAGAATACAGACAGCAGCATATCCTCAGCTACTCCATCCTATCCTCAGCTACTCCATCCTATCCTCAGCTACTCCATCCTGCCCAGGTGTAGGTCTGACTCTCCTAGCTAGCTCCGATCTTTGCCTTTAAGGACAAATGGTGGAATTCCATGAAAGACAAAGACTCCACACTCGAGTTGGAGTGACCTGAGTCCTGAGCCCCTGGCCAAGATGCTGGGGCTTCCTTAGTGCTCGAATAAAGAGGTGTTGATGGTTTTTGGTTTTCTCTTTTCTTTTCTTTTTCTCGTCTCTTTTCTTCCCTTCTCTTCTCTTTTCTTTTTTCTGAGTTTCCATTTTGTCCACCAGCCTTCTTCAGCAGCTGGGTAACAAGTGCTTTTTAAAGACAGCCAGCGTGGCCTCACCCAAACTGCCCGACACGTCTTGGCCAGTGTGCAGGCACCCTGGGTGGTCTTTGCAGTTGTATCTACAGGGCCAACAGCCACTGAGGGAGAAACTGGGTGGAAACTTGACCCTGGCCCCCATTGACTCCGCTAATCTGGTTTTGCTGCTTTAGCACTGAACCTGCCCAGTGGCTACATCTGGAATTAGGGTTTGCCAGCAAGAATGGCTTGGGGTCAGGGTTCAGCCCAGCCCCACACTGAACCCCCAGGGGAAGAATAGGGGAAGCTGAGAAGCTCCTCCCTACCCCTGTTTCATTCTCCACTGCTTTGAGGGTTGAAAGCAAACTACCATGTTCCTGAATCCAGCCTGCAGTTCCTTTTACCTCATCTTGAACAAACTGTTTCACTTCCTGGAGGAAATGCCTCGTTGTTTTTGCTCAGATCTGAAGTGGACACCACTAATATTTACTCAGACAAATTTGTTTAAAGGTTGACTCGACGCGCTACTGCATTTGAGTTGTATTGCGGTGCCAGATGCTCAATAAATGTTAACTACAAGAGAAGGAGTGGTTGTGCTCACCTGTAATTACACTGGGCGGGGGCACAGAGAGCAGCGATCTCAAGTCTGATGCTTACTCAGGCTAGAGCAGACTCAAAGCTACTATTCGATAACTTGTCTGGAAAACATAAACAAACACACAAATAAACACATAAATTAATTAGTGTTAGCTTATGTTATCTCTTAAAAATTATAGTTAATGGGGCTAGAGAAATGGCTCAGCTGGCTAAGAGCACATACTGCTCCTGAGGCGCTCTCAGTCAGCTGTGACTCCAGTCTCAGAGGATTAGCCACCTTCCTCCAACACACATGCAGACAAAACACTCATACACACACAATCAAAATAAATAAATCAAAGTATAATTAATACAGTAAATAAAGTCACCATCATCATTGTGGGGTGTGTGTGTGTGTGTGTGTGTGTGTGTGTGTGTGTGTGTCTCTTTCCCCCTCCGCATGACTTCCAGGGTTGGAACTCGTGTTGTTAGGGTCACACAGTTAGGTGTTAAGTCCTTTCCTTGCTGAGCCGTTTGCCCACGCAGTACATATTATCTTAACACTCACCTCCGTCCCACGATAATGTCCTGTTGGTGTATAGGAACTCACGGTACTTCCGCCTGGAAACCTCTCCTTCCTCTCCACTGTCCGTCTATACTCTTGCCCACTGTGAATGTCCATTTCAAGACAGCAAAAGGAAAAGGTTTATCCTGAAACCAGCCAGAAAAGGCCTGTGTAAACTTGTATAAGTTTGTGAGGGCGGCCAAGCAAAGAACCACAGACTTGCTCCTCGGGTCACTGACAGAATGGTGTGAACGAGCTGAAGGAAGCTTGCTGGCCTGAATATCCTCCATTAGCTAATGAGCAAAGCTGCCTGTGACAGAGCCACCAGCTGAGGCCTTGCCCTCACCTGTCTGTCTGTACTCACAGGCACACACTGTCTGTCTGCACTCACGGGCACACACTGAGAGTGTGCTGGCGTTTTGTCATCGGGTGACTGAGGTGGCCTTTCTCAGAGGACAAACAGGGCCGCTCCAATCCTCACCCTAGGTGACCCTTGCCTTCCCCAGCCAGTTCCACAGCCCCACTGCTGTCCCAGGGGACCCCTGGAAACCAGTTAGCACAGAACACCTTTGCTTTGGGGACGTGGGGGTTTTAGGCAAGAACATAAGAGAAAGAAACTGAAATACATTCTGTGAAAAACATTGATATTGAATTTTACATTCACTCAGTTATCCAACTGCATTTTGTCTCACTCTGCAGAGGCGCTGGTTCCAAGTCCAAAGCACTCATACACATAAAATAAAAATAAATAAATCTTTAAGAGACTGGAGCCCCCGGAATTTGACATAGTCCACTGTAGATGTGTTCCGGTCACAGGATGATGAGAGAGGCTAGGCAATAGGATCATTAGTGATTTTTTAAATTTCATACAGTATTTTCTTGGGTTTTCAATTTTGTGTGTGAACATGAACATTTAGAATTAGAAGCGAGCTGCAAGTTGATTTTCAGGAGAATATCACTGAGCAGAAGAGAAACGTCCAAAAGTGGCTCAAACCACACACGAAGGAGAGCCTGCAGTAGACTGTCGGCTGTCTGGACTCAGACCTTCACACACATCCTTCTGCGGGCTTTAGCCAGAGCCACGTGGGTTCCCCTTCACATTTACATAACTGTACTCTTGTGATATCCCTCAACTCAAGGAATACCTCCCTGAGGAACAGGCTGCAGGACCAGTGTAGGCTCGGACAGGGAGGGAATACAGTAAATATAAATGCCCCGCACCGCCCAGGTACAGTAAGAGGCACCACCCGGGTACAGTAGGAAGAGGTGGGGCCATTTGCGTCCTGAGCTTTGGCAGTGGAATGGTGTTATCATCCAAGCTGGACAGTGGCAGGAAACAGATTGCTTTCATCTGAGGCCTGAGATATTTTGGGAAGGCATCTTGGGAACGAGAAAGGAAAGGTGAAGCTTGAACGGGTTAAAGACAGGAGGAGGACTGTGGTGAATGAATGATGGTGTTTGTTGGTTTGTCAAGGTCTCACGCAGCTCAGGCTAGTCTCAAACTCATTCTGTAGCAGAGGGTGACTTTGAACTTCTGATCTTCCCGCCTGACCCCAGTGCTGGGATTATAGGCATGTATCACCACATATGAATTTATGTGGTGCTGGGGATAGAACCTAGGACTTCCTGCATGTCAGGAAAGCAATCTGCCAAATGAGCTACATCTCCAGCTTTTAAAAGTGTTTTTTAAAAGATGCCAAAGGCCTGGCTGCTGCTCAGTTGTAAAGTGCTAACAGAGTGTGGGCTCTAGGCCCTGGGTTTGATCCTCCAGAACTGAAAGACACCCCCCTCAAAAAAAAACAAACAAACCCTAAAAACAAAATTGGGGCAAAATCTAAAGTTAGTGTGAGTGAAATAAGAGTATGCCCAGCTATCCATGAGACCCTGGGTTCCCTCTAGAGCCCTGAGGAGAAAGCTAGCACAAGACAGAAGAAGGAAGGAAAGAAAGAAGGAAGGAAGGAAGGAAGGAAGGAAGGAAGGAAGGAAGGAAGGCAGAAGTCAGCATGAGAGGGTGCCAGCAACCTGCCAGACAGCGGACTCCGGGCCTTGGGTATGTCTTTTATTTTGGTGGGTCAGTCACTCCTAAGTATTTCCTGTGCAGTTTGGGTGACAGACTTGAGGGATGTCAGGGGTGACAGGCATGCTTTTCCTGACAGCTTCCACTTTCTCAGCTAAAAAATAAAACCCCTCCTTCTTGCAGACCACAAAAGCTTCTGAGGCTGCACAATGAGCATTGCTCTGGTCAGTCTGTGTGCGTATTAAAACGTATAGCACACTGAATCCATGGATTGCTCCGGGAAGAGTCTGGGGATGGGCTTTGAAGATGCCTTCAAGAGGGATTGTTAGGCCAGTCACATTTGAGGACCTGGAGCCTTCTCCCAGGTCCATGCAAGGTCTAGGCAAAGGCATCCATTTAGACTGTGGCCCTGGTACAGATTCCACCACTAGGCCTTATAACCTTGAACCCTTCTTCTGCCTTGCTCCACTGTCATTGTGGTAATAATATCTCATATGTCTGAGCAAGGCCACAGGGGGTGAAATGACATGACAGAAATAAGGGAAATGAAAGCAAGCTGAAAACTAACCCATGCTTTTTTGAGACAGTGGGATTATGCAGATTTCTGGGAAGGTTCCCAGGTCAGAATTCTGGGAGACTGGGCAATCATTTAATGGAATCCTAGAAAGGGAAGATCAGATGGGGGTGGGGCAAGAACAGGGAGACACCTCGATGACATTCTTGAAGCAGCCCTGGGAGGGCCATGTCATTTCAGGTGAAGCTTCATATGGCTTTCTGTGGTGGTGTTGGGGTTAAACTGCCAAGGTTCAGTGACCTCCCTTGGCCTATTTCTCAGCTCTAGCCTCCTGGGGAGAAAGGAAGCAGCTGTTGACAAGTCTGAAGTCAGTGTCTACCCTGGGCAGATTCCAGTCCCAAGTGCCAAGCTGTATTGGTCTGGCTGTCTGGAGGAAAGAGGCATTTACTGCCGGGTGGTCCTGGTGCTGTGTGCAAATATCCAGATGGCACAGATATGACAGAGCTTGCCTGGGAAGATCTCAAGCAAAAGTGCCAGAGGCCTGATGAGGGCAGCAAGTCTGAGCTCTTCAGGAAGCTCTGCTCTGTGGGCCCATCCCACTACAAATATAGTGATATTCGTTAACAGTGAGTGGAAGGCCATCCTGGCTACCTTTCAAGAGCTCACCAGCCCCACCTTGGTAAATCATTTTGAATAGCCTGGCATACAGGCACAGACCTATACTCAGCACTTAGGAGGCAGGGCACAGGATCAAGAGTTCAAAGCCATCCTTTGATACATAGGGAGTTTGAAGGCAGCCTGGGCTACATGAGAATCTTCCTCAAAAGCATTAACAACTGTGAAGAAACAACGTGGAGCCACAGTGGGGCATGGCGGCGCAGGAAACAACGCGGAGCCACAGTGGGGCATGGCGGCGCAGGACTGGGATTCTAGCACCTGGGAAATAGAGGCAGGAAGGTTAGGAACACAAGACCAGCTTGGACTGCATGAGACTCTCTCAAAACAACACAAGTAAATAGATTTCCTTTCTAAACAAGCATCCCTACAGAACGGAGAGAAGGAGTGAGAGCTAGTATCATTTTTGAAGCCATTTCATAGAGCTCAGGCTGGCCTTGAACTTCTGATCCCCCTACATTCACCTCCCACACTCGGGTTTACGTGGTGCTGTGACCTAATCCAGGGTTCTGGGTGTGCCAGGCAAATGTTCTACCAATTACATTCTATCTCCAGCCCTTAAATTGATATTGGTGTCTCCCTGTTCAGGTTAGTGCTGTTCACAGTAACCAAAAGGCAAAACCATCTGAAAGTCCATCGAAAGAATTGCAAGGCCTGGTGAGATAACTCAGAGGGCAAAAACCTGATGACCTGAGCTTAGCCCCCTGGAATCACTGCCACAGTTAAGAGACTTTGAATTTTTAAAGACCTTCCGTTCCTTCTCCATGCCATCTCAAAAACTCCTCAGACTGAGTGTCCCTACACACTACTTCCTGTCTGTCTCTCTATCCATCCTCCTGACTTCCTCTTATTCTCTGTTTTTTTTTTCCTCTATGTCCACTCCCTGTCAACTGGTTGCTTGCTCTGCCTCTTGACCTATGGTTGACTTTATTTAATCTTGTTTACAATAAACAGAAAGCTCTTGGATTAAAGATATGTCCTAGGGTTGAGCCACACCACAGCTAGAAACAGATTTTTCCAGAGAACAATACAATCTTGGGGTTCACATTGTGATCAGATATCCTGCAACAGCTGTCCCATAGCCTGCCAGTCACAGCTGCCAGTCAGACACGTGACCACCCTGAAAGTGTCCGTCAGTGATCAGAGAGCCGGATGATGCAGGAATAGTGTCCCAACCACTAAGCTCTGAGTTCTTGGAGAAAAACCCTCTACAGTGAGAGGATATCTTCCCCAGAAGTGAGGCAAGGCAGAGAAGGGCCAAGCGGCCAAGCACCAGGCAGAGATTATGGTCGGACACTTGTCAGACTCGAGAGGACACAGCCCGATCCTTTCCTTCTTGAGTTGCATCTGAAGTAACTGCCACTCAAGGTTTCAATTCCCCCCAAAGACAACTCTGTTCTGTGGGCAGAGTCGGGGTGATTGTGGGCCACAGAATGATCCAGCAGCACCCTTAAGAGAGAGGACCTGTTATGGTTTGAATCTTAAAAGTCCCTGAAGGCTCTATGTTTAAGGTTTGGTCCCCAGATGAAAGAAAGAGCTATTGGGAGGCAGTAGAATCTTCAGGGTGCCTATTGTGAAGCCAGTGGTGCGTACATGCATTAGAGAGAGTGTGTGTGTGTGTGTGTGTGTGTGTGTGTGGTGTGTCCTTTCAGGTCACAATGAGCTGAGCAGGTTTCTCCAACTGTGGTCCCTGCCACACACTGGGAGAGGCGATCTTTTTGTGGCCATGGGCAGAATGTTCTGAAATGGAGGTCAAACTTCCCATCCCTTGTGTTACTTTTCTCCGCTTTGTGTCACAGGGACAGAAAGCTGCTCAAGAGCTCTTGCCCCAGCTGGCATTGGGACCCCATGGGATTTCAGCAGATTCTGTCACCTATGCTGCACCCACAGGCAAAAGGACGCCTCTCAGGGTGGGTGGAAGCACTGGTAATTGTTTTTCCCAAGTTCCCCAGGGGTTTTTCAGTGTGCAAATGGGGTTGAGGGCCACCACCACTGCAGCTTCCAGGAGACAGCCCGTGTCCTTGTCACTGGAATTGGTGCTCCGTCTGATTTAGGGAGCCTCTATGCTCTTATGCACAGTATCATGTCACTGTAGCTGGATGGCTCGTACGACTCCCATTCCACAGTCGGTGGTCAGAAAATAGCAGCTTGATGTGGCTCACATTCCAGGCCAAAATTCACAACCAAAGACGTCCGATCAGCAGAGTGGCAGATGGTAGTCCATGTCCCAGGGGAAGTGGCCGTGCTTCAAAGTGTCATCTGTGTCCGAAGGGAGCTTCAGTGAGTAGCCAAGGGCAGAGGTATTTGTTTTGTTTTGAGACAGGGTCTTGAAAGCCCTGACCCCCTTATGAGTATAATTAGACCCCTAGCACACTTGGAGCCAGAAACAGAAATAGGACTGAAATTGCATGCTTGGCCAATCCCCACCTGGCTTCATTCTTTCACCTAAGAAACGGGTGACCTTGGCCTGGCCCCAGGGCCAGAGGCACAATGTTCCAGGAACTAGCTAACCACAAAAATGTTTGTGCAACTGCCTTGGGACTAACTTAGAACGTTCTGTACTTCCCCATAACGCAAATTCTTTCCGTTCTTGTGGTTTTTTCCTTTAAATACCCCTGACTTCAGCTGCTCAGGGTCGAACTCCTCTGCCTCTGCGTAGGTTACGAGCTCGATCCCAGTGCACTGGTCCCCCAAATAAACCTTGTGTGATTGCAGCATGGATGGTCTTTCGTGAGTTCTTGGGGGATCGCGCCTTCTCGAGACTTGAGTGAAGGTCTCCTGAGCTCGGAGGTCTTTCAGTCTCGATATGCAACCCAAGCAAGCCTTGAACTCCTAATCTGCCTGCCTCAGCCTCCTGAGTGCTAGGATTATGACCATGTACCACTATCAGATGAAATTTAAAAGTGACGGTTTTTTCTAACCAGGCTAGCTCCCATGTAATTGAGTTAGAGATTTACTTGACAAGTTTTAAGCACAACAACCAAGCAGATATTCCTAAGCCTCTGTACTCTCTAGCTACTTCCCAGCCATGGGATCCTGAGTTACTTGCATTTCGTCTCTCCTCAGCTCACTCCTCTGTAGCTGTCTGTGCTCCTGGTGAACTCTCTTGGTGACTCCTCCTCATGGCCAAGCTTCTTCCTTTTTTTCCATCTTGTGGTTCTTCTCTTGGACCCTCAGCAGCCTCACAGCTAATTCCTTCTCCCTGGTCAGGATCAGAAGTCCAGCCTTTCTATCTCCTCTGCCCAGTCATTGGCTGGTCAGCCTTTCATTAACTAATCAGAGATAATTGGGGGACATTCTTTACACCACAATGATGTAGGAGATTCCTCAATATCCATTACAATGCCCGTGTCCAGACTGTAACTAGATCTCCCACACAGAATCAGCATATGAATACACAGAGCTTAAGACCACCAGACCACCACTTACCACCACGTTCAGTTCAGAAGTTTTGTTATTTTAAATAGGGCCACAAATATAAGAGCCTACCATACAAAGTCAGCCAAGGGCAAGACTGGTTTTCTGTGACACAGACACTGCCTGTGTTTAGTTTGGGTGGCAATAAATACTCAAGTCTTGCTGGGTTTAAGTTCTAATGTCATCTCGGAGTGTAAGTACACAGAATTTCGTAGTGTTTTGTCATTCAATAAGAATATATTTATTTATGTAATCTATACATAATATAATCTATACATAAGCATTTGTGTATGTATCTATATACATATATATTACATATCCATATCCATATCTACACACATACTGGTTCTTCATGTTTTTCTAAGACATTGTTCATACAAGGTGTCAGTTTACAGGCCATGCCACTAGACTTCTCCCGGGGACCTAGCAACTGCTTACATCATCACCTGCCGCCAGGCAATACAGCGGGTGGCAGGCATATAAAAAGGACTGCTTGCTACCCCAGCGCTTGCCCCAGCACACTCTCTCTCTCTCTCTCTCTCTCTCTCTCTCTCTCTCTCTCTCTCTTCTCTCTCTTTTCTCTTTTCTCTTCTCTCTTCTCTCCTCTCTTCTCTTCTCTCTCTCTCTCTCTCTCTCTCTCTCTCTCTCTCTCTCTCTCCTCCGCTGTCCCCTCTTCTCTGGCTTCATAGCTCTGCTCTGTCTGCCTTCACCTCTTCTCCAGATCCTCATGCCCTTCCCTCCCCCAGATAAACTTCCTTAGACCAGATTAGTCTTCACATCCTTTGTCTGGGGTTTTGTTTTGGTGTTGGGAATTGAGCCACCACTCCAATGAAGCATGGCAGTATCCAGGTGCAGGACGCAGGGAAGGACCCCGCCGTGTCCCAGCTCCCAGCCTGTCATGCGCTGCCTTCCTGGAAGCCTTTGAGCGTCTCAAATGGTCAAGGGATCTCAGTGGTAGAAGTCTCTCAAATGCAGTATGCACTGCATTTAACTGTCCACTCTCCAAAGGAGCAGATAGCTGAAGGGCGGGGTGTTCAGCTGTGGCCTTGCTGTCTGGAGGATCAGCCTGGGGCAGAGAACTTCACCTTGTCCTCCAGCAGTCCCAGGAGGCCCCTCACCACTGTGCCAAGGGTATCCATTAAAAACGCTCTTCTCTCCGTTTTGATAAGGGCTTTACTAGGGCAGTGGTTCTCAACCTGTGGATTGTGACACCTTTGGGAGTTGAATGATCTTTTCACAGGGGTCACCTAAGACTATCAGAAAACACAGATATTTACACTGTGATTCATAATAGTAGTAAAATTACAGTTATGAAGTAGTGAAAGACCCCCGAGCTGGGGAGACCCTCGCTCAAGTCTCGGGATGGCGCGATCCCCCAAGAACTCACGAAAGACCGTCCTTGCTGCAATCACATGAGGTTTATTGGGGGGCCAGTGCACTGGGGTCAAGCTTATAACCCACACAGGGGCAGAGGAGTTCAACCCCAAGCAGCTGAAGTCAGGGGCATTTAAAGGAAAAAACCACAAAGCAAGGGGTGGGGAATGGAAAGAATTTGCATTATGGGGAAGTACAGAATGTTCTAAGTTAGTCCCAAGGCAGTTGCACAAACATTTTTGTGGTTAGCTAGTTCCTGAAACATTGAGCCTCTGGCCCTAGGGCCAGGCCAAGGTCACCCGTTTCTTAGGGGAAAGAATACAGCCAGGTGGGGATTGGCCAAGGATGCAATTTCAGTCCTATTTCTGTTTCTGGCTCCAAGTGTGCTAGGGGTCTAATTTTACTCATAAGAGGGTCAGGTCTTTCATTCCCCACTTCTTCTAGTGCCTAGTGCCTAGTTCTAATCTTAGAACTATATTTCTGTATCATCGTAGAACTGTTTGTCGGGTTCCCCCAAAGCCTGGTATTGCTGTCTTAACATTAGAATCTGTACAGCACTTACTCATTCCCTAACAAAAGCTATTAATCCATTAACTAAACAGGTTCCAATAGTGAGCAAAATGAATAAAATCAGCAGGGGTCCTGCTAAGGCAGAAAACAGAGTCATCATCCAAGGTGACTTGCTGAACCATTCTTTGAACCACCTCTGTCCAGCCTCCTGTTCTCTCTTGTGTCTTTCTAGCCTTTCTCTAAGCTTGCTCATGGAGTCCCTAATGGCCCCTGAGTGATCAACATAAAAGCAACATTCTTCTTTTAAGACTGCACATAATCCTCCTTCTTTTAGGAATAGCAAATCTAACCCTCTCCTGTTTTGTAGAACTACTTCTGATAGGGAGGTTAAGGATTCTTCCAGGCTACTGACAGACTTTTCTAAAGCTTGAAGGTTCTCGTTCATGGCCTCGTGAAGCTCGCTCAATCCTCTCTCTAACTGCAGTGGTCCATTGACCAGGGCTGTGGTCTCTGTTCCTACTCGGCTGCTACCCCTAGCCCAAGCATGACTGCTAGGGTCAAAGATATAGGTTCTCTTGAATCGGGTGGGTGGGAAATCATATTCATCAACGACCACTTCTTCAGGAAGATAAAAGACTCGAGGAACAAGCTGGACCATAATACAAAAATCAGTAGACTGGTTGAAAACAGAAGTAGAGACACAAGAGGCTAATCCAGTACTGCATATCCACCATTTGTTATATCCTGGCAAGCGGTTCAAAATATAGAGGCTAAAAGTCAACACTAGGAGAACAATTAAGGTCTTAACAAGGTGAATATGAGAGCTGTTAGCTAAGTTGTTAAATCAAGACTTGAACCAGCCCTGACTCTGTTTCCTCTCTCTCTCTTCCACATGGCTAACCCTACTTACTCTCACCTTGGCAACTGAATCTTTAACAACCCCAGAATGGTCTATACAAAAGCAACACTCTTCAGCTAAGGCAGCACATAGCCCTCCTTGCTGGAGGAAAAGTCTAATCTCCTCCAATTCTATAGTATTACTTCTGATAACAAAGTCAGTGATTCCTTAAGATGACTGATGTTTTTTTCTTTGTAAGACCAAAACTGAGGTCTTGGTGATTGCCCCAGCCACCCCAATCACAACAGAAGGGAAACAGTGAGTGCTGTTTAAAGGTACTACAAACAGTCGTGATAAAGGTCAAGAGATCCTGAGCATGAGCAGATTGTCCATCTTCTGTACCGTCTAGCGGGGGTCTCTGACTGCGTCCGATATTTCTTTACATAGATCCTGTCACCAGTCTGGAAGCAGTGAGGGGTCTCTGGCACCCCTGGAACATTTAAGGCAGACAGTTTGGGTCAAATCTCATGCTGTGGGATACCTCTTGGGAGAGTTCAGTGTACACCAAGGGAGTTGGGGTACCACACAGGATCTCAAAAGGGGTCAGGTTAAAATGGTAGGGGGTGTTCCGAACTCGGAACAGGGCCAAGGGGAGGGGCACCACCCAGTCCGAGCCAGCCTCCAAGGTCAATTTAGTTAAGGTCTCTCTACCTGCCCTGAG
>JAPYYD010003310.1:0-14309 GCA_028551405.1 Uromys caudimaculatus
CAAATGACTGTCCCAACTTGAGACTCCATCTCTTGGGCAGGAACCAATCCCTAACACTCTTAAGGACACTCTGCCAGGAATGCAGGAGCCTCAGACACCTGGCTTCTGAGAGACTCCACCCAGCAGCCAATGGAAGGAGATGCAGAGACACACAGGCAAACATTATATGAAGCTCATGGAGTCTTATGAAAGAATTGGATGAAGAATTGAGGAACCTGAAGAGAACATGGACCCCACAGGATCACCAAAAAAGTCCTCTAACCTGCACCCTTTGAGGCTCCATGAGACTGAATCACCAACCAAAAAACTAGCACAGGAGTTCTAAGACCCCTCACTTATCTAGCAGAAGAGCAGCCATTTTTATTCATGCAGGTCCCCAACCACAGGTAGAGGGGCTGTCCCTGACTCCATTGCCTGCCTGCCTGTGTGTGGATCCCATTCCCCTAAATGGGCCACCTTGTCTGGCCACAGAAGGAGAGGTTGCATGTAGTCCTGCAGTGACTTGATGTGCTGGGGAGGATGGTGTATGGGGGTGGAGTGAGCATGGGGGTAAGAAGTGGGGGTATACATCAAAGGAGCTTCCCCCTTCTCAAAGGAGAAGGAGAGGGAAGAATGGGAGGAAGAAACTGCATGAGAGGGTGCTGAGAAGATAAAGGGTTTGATATTGTGATGTAAAATAAATAAATTAATTTTTAATAAAAAATTCAATCCCAATTAGAAAGTACAAATAAAACAGATTTTACTTTTATCTACAAGTCTATAATACCAACTCAAAGGACCAAAAGATGTCTCCTGCA
Organism: Uromys caudimaculatus; assembly: GCA_028551405.1. Lineage (NCBI taxonomy): Eukaryota > Metazoa > Chordata > Mammalia > Rodentia > Muridae > Uromys > Uromys caudimaculatus. The sequence goes on from JAPYYD010003310.1 coordinate 798, forward strand.
AAGAGAACACATTTATTACATGACAGCCTGCATTTAGGCTGGCAGTATTTGCAGTTTTAAAGCACACCAGACAAACAGAAAAAACGTAAACAGGTCTTTTTTTATTAAAGAGCAAATACTAATACCTACTTACTTTTATTTATATCATTTCCTAATCTATACTATTAAGTAGGAAATGATCATTTAGTCAATCTATCTTATATACTGAGTACTATTAGTCTAGGCATATATTCTGTACAACAATTCCCTATCTTTAAACAACATTTTTAGAGTGCTCTAAGCATTTTTTAAAGAGAGCCTTGAATCTGGAACTAATTCTTCTGGTCACTCAGACTCTGTCACTTATTTCTAGGTTTACTCTGTTCCAGTTATACTTTCTGAGATTGCTTAGGGGTATGTATCCCAAGCAGATTCCTGGTTTCATGGCCTCTTTAAAAGTCCCTAGTTTCCATCCATTTTCCTTCAAAATTCATGATATCCTGGTTTTAATATCTGAGTGCTATCCCATTGTATAAATTAACATATAATGAATCCATTCTTCAGTTGAGAGGTCCCTAGGTTGTTTCCAGTGTCTGGCTATTGTGAATTAAGCTGCTATGAACATAATGGAGCAGGGGTTAACGCAGGATAGTTGATCATATTTTGGATAAAGTAGTGGTATAGCTAGGTATTAAGGTAGAACTATTCCTAAATTTCTGAGAAACTGCCAAATTATTTCTAAAGTGGTTGGATAAGTTGGCACTCCCACCAGGCATCGAGGAATGTTCCTCTTGCTCAGCATATTCGTCAGCATGGACTATAAGTTGAGCTTTTACCTCACCCATTCTGATGGGAGAAAGATTTTTGTCTCGGAGTCATTTTGATTTATATTTCTCTGCTGATAAAGGAAGTTAAAGATTTCAGGCAAGTGGATAGAACTTGAGAATATCATCCTGAGTTAAGTAACCAAGTTCCAAAAGGACATACATGGAAGTATTCACTTGTAATTGTATATTAGTCAAAAAATAAGGGTACCATGTTATAGTCCAAAGTCCAAAAGAAGCTAAACAAGAAGGAAAACACAAGGGAGGAACCTAGAATCTCACTTAAAAGGGGAAAAAATATAGTCGCAATATACAGGTAGATGCAGGGAACAGAGAAGGAATGGGCATAGGGAGGGGAAAGGGAATTCAGGATCAGGTGTGGGGAAGTACAGGATAGATGACTAGATGGCCATGACATTGAATGGAAATCTGCAATTGATGGGGATATGGAAGTGGGGAATATATCCAGGATGAGACAGAGACCTGGGATAAGGGAGGCATGCAAGAATTAATGGGGAGACTCTAGCTGTGACTCATTACATTGGAGATATGGAACATGAAGAGGCCACCTCCAGGAGTCAGACATGAACCCCAGTGGAGTGATAAAGATACCAGCCACTCATTAAAATTCCAACCAAAAATGTATCCTGTCTACAAGTAATACATGCATGGGGGAGGGAGCAGAGACTGAGGGAATGGGCCCAATTTGAGATTCATCCCATGTGCACGCAGCAATAACTAACATTATTAAAGATAATCTGTTGTGCTTGTAGACAGGGGCATGTTGTCCTTTCAGAGGCTATATCCAGCAAATGACTCAGACAGCCAAACTCACAGCCAAACAGTGGACGGAGCTTGGGGTCTCTTAGGGAAGAATAGGAGGAAGAATTGCAGAACTCAAAGGGGATGGGAACTCCATAGGAAGACCAACAGAGTCAACAACCTAGATCCTTGGGGCTCTCAGAGTCTGAACCACCAACCAAAGTACATCCATGTGCAGAGATAGGCTTTCTCAACTCATATGTAGCAGATGTGAAGCTTTTCCTTCCTTCATGTGGGTCCTGAACTACTGAAACAGGGCCTATCCCATAAGCTCTTGGCTGAATGTGGGATATATTCTTCTAGCTGGGCTGCCTTGTCTGACCTCAGTGTGAGAAGAATCACCTAGTGTTGCAGAGACTTGAAATGCCAGAGTAGGGAGTGTTTTGGGGGGTGGCCCTGATCAGTGAAGAAGGGGAGAGGCGATGGGGAAAGGATTGTGAAGTATGAGAGGAAGGGGACAGTGAGGAAGATGTAAAGTGAATAAGGAAACAAAAATTGTACTAAATTTAAAGAGACATTTCTTTAGTGCTTCTCAGCCATTTGAGATTCCTCTGTTGAGGATGCTCTGCTTAGCTCTCTGACCCATCTGTTAATTGGGTTATTTGGTTTGTGGATGTTTAATTTCTTTAGTTCTTTATAAATCTTGGATATCCACTCTCTGTCAGCTGTAGATTTGGCAGTAGGCCTTTCCCACCCTCTAGGCTGTCAGTTTGTCCTATCAACAGTAGGTTTGCCTTAAAGACGCTTTTCAGTTTCATGAGGTCCCTTTGTTAAATTTTGATCTTAGAGCCTGAGCCATTGGTTTTCTGTTTAAGAAACTTCCTCCAATACTAATGAGTTCAATTCTAGACCTCACTTTCTCTTCTTTATATTTAGGGTATCCAGTTTTACATTGAGGTCTTGGATCAACAGGGGCTTGAATTTTGTGCAAGGTGCTACATATGGGTCTGTTTGTATTCCTCTACATGCAGGCATCGGTTAAACCAGCACTATTTGTTGAAGATGCTCTTCCTTTTCTATTGTATGGCTCTGGCTTCTTTGTCAAAATCAACTGCCCATTGGAGTGTTTTTCTCAGTGTCTTCAGTTTGATTCCAGCGTTTAACAAGTCTCTTTCTATAATAATACTAAAGTTTTTCTCACTCTTGCTCTATAGTACAGCTTGAGATTAGGGATGTAATAACTTTAGACGTTTTTTATTGTTCAGGAATGATTTTAGCTATCCTAAGTTTTAGGCTTTTCTATATAAAATTGAGAATTGCTCTTTCATGATCTGTAAAATCATTGGAATTCATGGGAATTGCAGTGAATCTGTAGATTGATTTTGGTAAGAGCCATTTTCAATATGGTAGATCTATAGACGGATGAGCAATGAAGGTCTTTCTGTCTTGTGATATCTTCTTCATTTTCCTCTGAGACTTGAATTTCTTTTCATATGGAGCTTTCAATTTTTGTTTAGAGTTACACCAAGTTATTTTATATTATTTGTGACTAATTTAAATTGTGTTGGCTCCCTAAGTTCTTTCTCAGTCCATTTACTATTTATATAAAGAAGGGCTACTGGTTTTTTGAATTAAGTTTTTATACAGCCACTTTGTTGAAGGTGTTTATTAGCTGTATGTGTCCTCTTGTAGAATTTTGTGGTTGCTTATGTGTACTATCATATCATCCTTGAATAGATATACTTTTATTTATTCTTTTCCATTTTGTATCCCCTTGATACTCTCTGCTTCTCTTTTTGTTCTAGCTAGATTATCAATACTATATTGAATTCATAGGGAGAGAATGTGCAGCTTTGTCTTGTCCCTGATTTTACTGGGACTGGTTTGAGTTTCTCTCTAATTTGATGCTGGCTTTTGGCATGCTGTATATTACTTTTATTATGTATGGGGTTGCGCCTTGCATCTGCTATCTCAACAGGACTTCTAACAAGAAGGATTGTTGGATTTTGTCAAAGACTTTTTGAGCTTCTCATGCAATGATCCTCTGACTTTTTTATTGTTTTTTTTTATTTATTTTCATTTCAAATTTTATCTTCTTTCTGTGTTTCCCATCCACAAGTCTCCTATCCCCTCCTCCCACTCTCCTGGCTCTATGACGGTGCCCCCACACTCTTGCCTCAGCAGCTCAGTGTTCCCCTATACTGGGTCATCAAGCCTCCACTGGACCAAGGGTCTCCCTTCCTAATGATGTTATCCAGCTAGAGCCATGGGTACCCCCTGTTTACTCTTTGGTAAGTGATTAAGTCCAAGGCTTTTTCTGCATCTCATGCAATGATCATATGATTTTTTTTCTTTTGGTTTGTTTTCTATGTGGGTTATGTTGATGGGTATTTATATATTGAAACATCCCTGTATCCCAGGGATGCAGCCTACTTGGTCATTGAGGATGATGTCTTGGGTTTAGTTTGAAAATATTTTATTCAGTATTTTTGTATCAATGTTCATTAATAAATTTAGTCTAAAATTCTCTTTCTTTGTTGAGTCTTTGTGTGAGTTACGCTTCAGTGTTATTGTGGTCCCATAGGATGAGTCTGGCACTGTTCATTCTCTTTCTATTTTGTGAAATAGTTCAAGAAGGATTGTTATTAGCTTCTTTGAAAATCTGGAGAATTCTGTTCTAAAACTACCTTGCTCTGGGCTAGTTTTGTCTAGATGACTTTAACTGACTGCTTCTATTTTCTTAGGTATTATGATGATATTTAAATAATTTACCTGGTATTGATTTAACTTTGATAAATGGTATCTGTCTAGAAAATCTTCTATTTTGTTTAGATTTTCCAATTTTATGGAATACAGGCTTTTGAAGTAAGAACTAGTAATTCTTTGAATTTCTCTACTGTCTGTTTTTATGTCTCTCTTTTCATTTCTGATTTTGTTTGGATCCTCTGTGTCCTTTAATTAGTTTGCCTATGGGTTTTGTGTATTTTGTGGATTTATTCAGAGAACCAGCTCTTGATATTGTTGACTCTTTGTGTTACTTTCTCTGTTTCTAAATGATCGATTTCAGTCATAATTTTGGTTATTCCCTGCCATCTACTCCTCTTGTGTGTGCTTCTTTCTTTCTTTCTTTCTTTCTTTCTTTCTTTCTTTCTTTCTTTCTTTCTTTCTTTCTTTCTTCTTTTTTCCCTATAGCTTTCAAGTGTAATTTTAAATTGCTAGCACAGCATCTCTCTAATTTGTTTATGAAAGCACTTTTTGCTATGAAATTTTCTGTTAGCGCTGCTTTCATTGTGTTCTCAATCACCTGGGAAATTATTTGCTTGTTTGTTTATTTGTTTATTTGCTTGTTTGTTTTATTGATTTATTTAATTTTTTTTTCATCTTGACAGCAGCTTCTCTTCCCTCCTGTCCTTCTAATTCCTCACTTTCATCTCCCTTGCCCCAAATCCACTTCTCCACTCCTTCTACTCTTAAAATGGGATATTAGCCAGTCTTCACATATCAAGTTGCATTAAGACTAGGAGCATCTTCATCTCTTGAGTTTAAAGAAGGCAGTACACTCAGGATAAAAGTATCCAGAGCCAGGCAAAATCCTCAGAGACATCCCTTGATCCTGCTTTAGGAGTCTCACATGAAGATCCAGCTGCACATCTGTAAAATATAACCATCCTCCGCATGCTATCTAGTTGGCAGTTCAATGTCTATGGCTCCTATAGGTAAGTTGATTCTGTAGGTTTTCATATGGTGTCCTTGACTCCTCTGTATCCGTCAATCCTTCTGCCCACTCTTTCACAAGATTCCTCAAGTTCCACTATATTTTTAGCATTGGATTTCTATGTCAGTTTCTATCAGTTGCTGGGTGAGGCCTCTCTGTTGCTATTTATGCTAGGCTCCTATCTGCAAGTATAGTAAAATATCTTTAGTAGTGTCGGAGGTGCTCCCTTTCATTGCATGTGTCTAAATCTTTGCCAGTTTTTGGTTTTACTTTCCATAATTTATGATTCCTGCACATCTTGTAGATAGGAAAGTATGTGTGTGCAAGGTTTTCTGGCTGGTTTGTTGTCCCAATTATTCCACTGGAAAACTTGCCTGGTTAAGGAACATGGCACATTCCGGCTCCATATCTTCCATTGCTAGGAGTCTGTGCTAGGGTCATGCTCAAAGATTCCTTGGTATTTCCAATGCCCTTGGTTTCTACCTTAACCCAGATTTGTCCTACACCTTCAAGTAGTCTCTCCCTGTATTCCCTCCCCCTTTCCTCCTCTCTCCTCATTCTTCTTTTTCCCATCTCTTCCCCATTATTCACTTGTCCCATGTTTTCTTTCTACCCTTATGTACATTAGACCTGTGGCCCAGGATTCTTTTAGTCTTCGCTGAGGGCCAGCTTACCTGGTATTAGAAGGAATAAGTCAAGCTTTCAAGGAGCCAGACCTCTAAATATTCTTTTTAACTTTTATGCTGATGAGACAAAACATGGATCATAATGGCACAATAACTCTAATGATACAGTGGTAACACACATAAATTGGTTGTAATAAACCTATGTGTCCTTGGATTTATGTATTCCTCAATAGATAGAATATTATGTCTGTACTGGAAAACTAGACAAATGTTAGTGAAGTTGAAGTTTTTGGATAAATTACCACCAAAAGCTTACTAAATGAGTATAACACCCAACCACACTGTAAATATATTTTCTTATGCTATCAAGTAAGTGCAAACCTCAAATAATATCAATGAATTTTCCCTTTGCAACAGAAAGAGATCTTTTCTGAAAAGTGCAAGCAACCAAAATGTGTATTCATGAATGCTAGCCTCAATGATCACATGAACAAAATAACTCTGGATCTATAGAACAAAGGCAGAAAGGTTTAAGACCTGAAGGTTCAGAAAGTTTGTTTAACACTGGGTCTTTTAATGTCAGAAGCATCACTGATAAAATCTCACCAATATGCCAACCTAAACATGTGGTAAATATGTTCAACATCAATAGATACACCAATGTGAATGGATAAACTAAACAAAGCTTCAATCCTAGAAAAAGAACTGCAAGCAAAGAAGGAGTGATGAGAATGGGACAAAATACTTTCTAAGGAAGGAGCACACCAATTGTTTATTGAATACCAAATATGAAAATATCTCATACAAACAACATTGTATCTACTGAGAAGGTCATATTAAAGTTAGATAAGTAGTAGGGGAAAAAGACCAAGAATTGAGGTGTACTAAGACAGATACATGAAAGGCTTTGGAGGTAGCATGGGGGGAAAATGGCACAATTACATATAGTTTCAAAAATGGAAGGTAGAAGTGAGTGGAAAAATGTACTGAATTCTGCTACTTTTATGTACAGGGGTACTTGTGAAATTATACTGATTGTGATTATTTGTTTTTTGAGTATATTTTATTTATCTTTGATATTGTAACATAATTATAACATTCCTCTCTATAAATGTATACGTATATATCCTTCAGTATATAAATTTGATGGCTTAATCTGAACATTGTTACTACTATGCATACGATTACAGTTAGTACATAGATGTTCCTAGTTTGCTGTCCAGTTTTGCCTTTCATGTTGACACAACCTGTAATCACCTGTGAAGTCTGTGTCAGTGAGGAGTTATCCACAATGCTTTGTATGTGGAAATATCCTGGGGGTGTCTTTTATAATAGTTGATGAAGTAATGCTCTGCATATTGTTGCGTATACAATTATCTAGCCAGAATTTCTCTAGATAATGAACATTAAATGTCAGAAGATACTTAGATAAGAGCAAATGAGGAGCCAAGTTTTTATTCTCTCTAAGGCATGGACTGTGGATGTGTGTTTAAGGTCTGTCCTGACTTCTTTAAATTAATGGCATGCCGCCTGAAATTTAAAGACAAACAGACTATTTCTGCCTTAAGTGGCATATTATCAGAGGAAGAGAAATGATCCAGTGATATGAAGTCCTCTTCCTAACCCTAAAATAAAATGAGTGCTTTTACAATTTACTCATGAATGTTTTACAAGAACATCATTCAAGAGAGGATTACAACAAGATTTGTGTACTCCTGTGAATGGGAAACAACCAGTGAAGTCCTAATAATTCTAGGTTGAATAGACAAATTCAAATTATAAAATGTATAAATAGAGACAATCATGAGATTGTCCATAAACCCAGGCAAGGGATCTGTGTTCTGTCATAAATACACCTCTGTCCATAACCTGAATGCTGTGTATAACCAAGTCACTCCATACAATCAGGACAGAAAAAAAAATATGTGATAGAAGGTCTACAGGGATTATAAGAAAGAGAATATTATTCAGTGGCAAAGAGAGGTCCTGATTTAGATTTCGTAGAATTGATTCTATTGAAAATCATGGCAGAGAAGACATCTTGAAGAATGGCATGTAAAGGATATTTTTAAGGTAGAATATAAAACATTTTGTAGAAATAAAGTTTAGTAAAAGTTACCGTTAACTCATGGTGTTTAGAAATATTGAAATGAATTCTAAATATAGAATTTTAAAACTATTTATGTGGATGACTTTGGTATAAAACTGCCATTTTAACATCATCATCTTTATGTATTTGGGTGCAGGAATAGTTTTCCTCACTCTGTATGTCAAGAGACAGAATGGAAGGGCAAACCAGTACTTGAGAATATTAGATGCAACACAATTTGGCCCATGAAGTTTCTCTTGAAAAAAACTGCTGGAACAATGCCCAGAGAGTTGCTCATAACATGAAACATGCCCTTAGATAATGATCTCAGGATTAAGGTAAATGAATGAAGGAAGTACAAGGTCTTCCCTGGAATCAACTTACTTATTTTTCAATAAGAATGAGATTTGCTTAGGTATAAAATATACACAATAAGTATTAATTCCAATATCCAAAGAGATCCTGAGTTCCTGGGAACTGCCAAGATGATCTTAGCTGGAGGACTGATGAATGTATACCAACTTCTTAGAAAAATAGCTATTTTGTTTGAACAGGTGATAAAAGGTGCTAGATATGTATTACAGGAGCTTAGTGAGCAGAATGAAGGTATGAATTAAAGATTACCCAAAAAGTCTGCCTGCTCCAAACTTTCTGTTTTTTAAAACATTATGAAAATCATGGTCTCAGAGTTTAAATAGCCAGCAGAAGCTCTCCAGAAGCAATCCTGAAGACACCATGGCCAAGCTCATTCTTCTGGCAGATGAGTTGATAGTCAGATATAGAACTTCACTCTTGCCTGGTTTTTCCCTAACAGGACCTGACAAAGAAGCAGTTTGGACCCTACAACTCTATGCTTTTCCATTCTTTGAAACTGCACATTTTCTTTTCTTTTTCAATCATTCCCTCTTTCTCATAAGTCCACAGGATGAGAAACTACTTCTGCCTTCACTGATACCACAGTAATAACAGTGATCTCAGGCTTAATTTGCTCTTCTTTCCCCTTTCATTCATTACCCTGATCCTCTTGCTCTACCACCTGCCTGATATTCTTATTCTGTTTATTTTCATGTTACTATTCTAGAACACCTCTTTCAAAGACAGGCATCAGTAGACTCTGAGATAGAGCTATCCCAAGTTAGCTTGCCCTTCTCCTTTAAACATTACTTTACATTTATCCTTTATTGTCCTTTTCCACTGATGACTTAAATTGGCAAGGGAGGAAGCCTTAAGTTATTCATACAGCTAGATTTAAGAGTTTTAAAACAAGTTGCTGAATCATTAACGAGTTGCTTCAAATCTGGGCCCTACATACATTTTTTTAGCTTCAGAAATTTATTCCCGACCAGACTAAAGCACAATGTATGAAAGATTCACAGTAGAGGTGCTCTACTTAAACAATGATTAAAATACAAAATCTTACAACCAAAGAGGCACAGTTAGAACTCTCGGGAATAGAAATCCAGCCATGCCTACCTAATAGGATACCATGATTTAACAAGAAAATCAACACAAAGAGAAAACCTCTTCAAAACTAAACTGTTCCTTTGTTCCTAAAAATGACATTTCAGACAAAACATTTTATATCCACAGCACAGTTTCTTGATATTTCGATGCAAACAATGACCAATTTCAAAAGACATTGAATTGCATATTTTAGACGTTGTCTTGATTGGGGTAAGCTTGGTTCATTACAGCTCTGGAGACTGAGGCTACTCCTATGTGTATCCTCTCTCATTAGAAGACCTCATGAATAATTTCATTCAGTATCACTTGCAGAGGTAACAGATTTCAAATTTGATAACAATTAGGACAACAGAGGTGGAACATGAGGACCTTGCCAGATTTTACTGATCACTGTAGAGGATTTTCAATGGCATTATGTTTTCAAGTTCCATACCTCATATAGCTGTAAAGTTTCTATGGGATGTAATGTTCAATAGTCAGGAGGATGGCCCAGTAGGTTTATCTCTCCAAATTCCATATATAATCATCAATAGTGTAGAACTTTATGTCAAATGAGCCACAGTTCATCTATGTGGTATTTTACTTGGTGTTTACTTTATCAGAACTATAGACATGATACTAACAGAGTGACTCGAAATTTTCATGCCGATTAATGCATAATAAATGTTTTAAAATTTGTTGATGTAACTTTCCAGTAAAATATTCTTTCCATAATATCTGCTAGATGTTGTGTTGTACTGTAAATGGTAATCAGACTATAAAGTACTATTTATCCTAGAACAAATACTTAAAGAAACTATAGATAACATTCTCTGGAAATTCTACAAGAATGAAGAAGAAGTTGATATCAATAAATGATAAAGAAGTTATCTGTTCTTTAGTTTCAAGAAGTTATATTATTGGGATTGGGATAAAAATTTACAATGGACTGTGTGTGCCATCTTGAATTAGTAAGTCCACAATTTTGCTTAACTTCAAGGTTAATATGATATACTAGTATCATATAGAATTTGGAAGAGTGAATTAGAATGAATTCTAAACACAGAGTACTAAAAATATGTGGCTGATATTGAAGGATTGGAGGAATTTTACTAAAATCAACTTTACATATTAGTTACTTGGAATGGTTTCGATTTTTTATATCGGCATACATATAGAAGACTAGAGGGTCCATCTCAGCTGGAAAAGGAACATGCTTGGGTACATTTATTCTTTTTTTTTTATTTTAACTTGGAAAGAAAAAATATTTATTTAACCTTATAGTTTATGTTCCATCATTGAAGAAAGTCTAAGTAAAGACTTAAGGCAGGCTCTTGGAGCAGAAACTACAGAGGAATGCTGTTTACTGGATTGTTTTCTCTGGCTTGCTCAGCTACAGCTTTTTTTACTTATAGCCCAGGGCCATGTGCCCAGAGATGGTGTGTCCAGTTGACAGTCAATATTAGCAAACATATATGTTTTTTTTATTTTATTTTTTTGATACTTTATTTACATTTCCAATATTTCCCCCTTTCAAGTCTCCTCTTTGGAAGCCACCTACTCCCTCACCCTCCCTCAGCTCTATGAGGGAATTCCCTCTCCCACCCACCCGCCCACCATCTCCCATATTCCCACCTTGACATTCCCCTTTACTGGGTACATTTTTTCTTAGAGAAAGATATGTCTAATAATCTTACTGAGAATCCTTTCTACAGAGCAAGAGTTGGCAGAAAGTGGTCATGAAAGAGAGAAATATATTCAGACACTGGCCTTAAGACTTTACTGGGAATGACTGAAGATAGTAAATTGTTAGAAAATGGCTAAATCTTCCACTGAATCATGTTATTACATTTGAATGAGATTTGATTATATAGGAACGTATGCACAATAAAAAGATATTGCTGTATCTGAAAGGAGTATACATTTCTGGGAACTGCCAAAATCATTTAAAATGAATAATTAACTAGGGTGATAGTTTTCATCCACTCTTAGGAGACAGAGCACTTTTACTCCTTGGCCTTATATAGGTGTTGGTCAGATACTAAAGGAAATAAGTCAACAGCATGTAACTATTAACTATTAGCTTAATAATGATTAACACACATATTCTGGTAAAAACTTACTACCTGGAAAATGTTGTGATAATCTGGGTCTGAAATGATATAAAAGCCACCTGAATGAAGCATTCTGTAACAGTTCCGAAGACATCATGGCCAAGCTCATAGATGTCACAGGTAAGCGGAAAATTAGACATAGAGCTTCATTCTTGCTTTAAAGAAGCAGTTTTACCTCTACAACATTATGCTTTCAAATTCTTCATTCATCATTTCAAATTTGTCATCTTCTTCAGGATTTTTCTTGCTTTTATAAGTCCATCTGCTGGGAGATCACTTATGCCTACATTGATGCCACACGCATGGCACAAATGTCTCACCTTCATTCAAGGGTTCTTTGCTATTTGTCTTTTGCCCAGCCATTTATTATCCCACACCTCTTGCTATGGCTCTTTACTGAAAATGCAATTCTGTGACTTTATTCTGATTGCTGTCCTGGAAGCTATTTTAAGGGATGGAAATCAGTAGAATTTGAGATAGAACTGTCCACAACTCTTGCCTCTTCTCTATTCAGAATCATTTCACATTTGTCCTCAATTATTCTCTTTCTGTGATGACAGTTACCTGAAGAGTTGGAGTTAGTCATTGATTTAAGCGAAGTTGTTCAAAGCTTACTATTTTCTGTACATCTGTGATTTAGAAAGCTTGTACATTTTCAGAAAGTTATTCAAATGAGTTGATTCTCAGTTTGTAAAAGAATCAGATTAGAGGAGCTGTAATTCCCGATGAGGATTCACACCTAAAACTCACCACTTAAAAGGGACAGACTGAAGGTTTTCCAATAGAACACCAGATTTGGGTAACTAATGAGACACCATGATGCAAATTACACACACACTTCACCACCACCACCACCAGTAGCAGCAGCAGCAGCAACAACAACAACAAAATGCATAAAACATGCATAAAAACACACACATTCACAGACACACACAGACATACAGGAGCACACACACACTCTAAAACAAGAAAATAAAAGATACAACAGAAAAGGATTTCATCAAAAACTGCCCACTGTTCATCCAAAATGGTATCTTTATTCAGTCATTTTATTTTCTATGGTAACTGCTTTTGATCGACGCTTTCAAACATCAAAATGGCTCCAGAGGATACTCCGTTCTGTGCTTTAGATGTTGCAGAAACTTGTGAAGGCATGATTCATTGAAACTCTTGGAACTAAGATGCATAAATGTATGGCCACTAAGCAGAGAAATTGTGAATAATTTGAGTCAGAAATTCTTGTAGTTGTAGTAGGTTTAATGTTGACTAACACTTAGAACATGGAGGGGGAAGCATGAAATATTGATAGGTTGGACTACACAGTAAAGAGAAGTTTGAAAGACGAAGTAACTTTAGGGTCCCCACATTGTTGAAGCCATATTTTTTTCTCACGTCAATTCTGTCATGTGATGTAATGATCCACAGTTAGTAAGATGGACTACAGAGATTACAAACTTTATGTTATGCCAATTGTTATGGTTATACCAATTGATCCAGAGCAAGAAATGTGTTCTCTCTCTCTAGCAATTCTTCTGAATGCACATCTGGGTGAGTTTTTGATCCAAACTTTCTTCAACAGAAATATTGAATGTTGATTCATTATTTCTAATGCAATTTTCTGCTAATCATGATTCATTTTCATTTCATATATGGACTCAAATATTCATACATAATTTATAGGAGGAAATGTAGTAGATTTGCCTCTTGGATCATAGAATAGCATCAGTTTTCTCTGCTGTCCTTACCAGTGAGATGAGTTGAGAAGTTTGAAACTGAATTTTTCTGGGTTTTACAGATATTGTGCTTTCTCTTAGTTTGTCTTTTTTTTTTTTTCATGACGCCATAATTTATCCGACTTTTGGCTCTGAATTTGTTACAATTATAAGCAACCGAGTCATTGGCTGGTTAGTAAGTTTTATGCATTAGCACAATTAAATATTCACAGCATTCATCTCTTCCT
>JAPYYD010003311.1:0-14307 GCA_028551405.1 Uromys caudimaculatus
GCAGGCCTCTGTATCAATACTCCTTAAGACCAGCTCTCTCTGAGAGGTGTTTGGGTTTGGAGTGCTGTGGCACCGGGTCAGCTCTGGGGTGCAGACAGAAACCAGAAGGATCTTGGCCCCAGCTGTCCCTTGGTTCCTATGTCCTGATGGCTCTGCAAGGGTCTCTCTTGATCCAGTGAGTTTGAACAGAAGTGGTGGTTTTGCCTATGCTTGAAGGTGAGTCAGCACTCCTGGGATACCAGCTCTCTCCTGGAGCCCTGTGGCCCAGGCTGAGGTCTCCAGATCCTGGTGAGCAGTGGTGCTTGTCTTATCCCCACTCATGGCTTTTCCACCCTCCTGGCAGGGTGACTTTCTCCTGGCACTGCTTGGCTATGGAACCCTGGTTGTCCAGGCACAGGTCTCCTGCCACAGATAGAAACTGGAAGGTTCCTGTCCCTTACTTTTCCTCATTGGTCTCTGTGTCCTGAGGGCCTGGATGAGTAACTTTCTCGTGGCGCTGCTTGGCTGTGGGACCCTGGTGGCCCAGGCAGAGGTCTCCTGCCCCAGATGGGAACCAGACTACCTCAGTCCCTGTGTCCCACAGGTTCCGGGAGGTTCCTGGTGAGCAGTGGTGCTCATCTCGGCCCCACTCCCAGCTTTTCCATGCTCCTGGGAGGGTAGCTTTCTCCCAGCGCTAATTGGCTATGGAGCCCTGTGACGCAAGCTGAGATCCCAAGCCACAGATGGAGACCGGAAGTCCATAATCATTTTCAAATCTAGTTTAATTGAAGACAAGTGATGTTTTCCTACAAATGTCCCCACTCCCAAATTGAGTAAAACAAATTATAAATGGGAAAGCATTGTATCTTGGAACCATAGTAATGTTTGGATAGAATTATCAACAGGGGGATTCCTGGTACAACTCAAGCAGGAATAACTGGCTAGGGTCTGAAGATGTGAAAGATGACAACTCTAGTCATCTGTTCTCCTAACTTGACAGTACATCTTGTGATACCCACAACACTGGGAGAGATCATCCCAGGATCCTGTTTTTCTCTTTTCTCTTTCTGCTCCGAGAGCATCCTTCAAGGAAAGAAGCTCTGGTGTGAATCATTCAAAGGGTCAGAAAGTGACCTTAGTGCTAATCTGTATTTTTTTTTTTTTTTTTTACAAATAAGAGTTAAATTTATAACTATAAAGTGGCTAAATGGGCAACGAAAGTAAGCACATGACAAAGTCCAATGGTTTCAGTTTACCAGGGTCTGAGTGGTGAGAACTGATCCCAGTAGGTTGTCCTCTGATTCATGCCCCACGGTAAATAAATAAGTATATAAGTAAATAAATGTCACTTTTTAAAAATAACACTGCCCAACTTAGATTTCTGTGATAAACTATTTAGCATCGATTAAATTACAACAGAAGCTTCTCACTCTTTCCTCTTTGTGCTCTCTCTCTCTCTCTCCCTCTCTCTCTCTCTCTCTCTCTTTAATGGTGAGTATTTGGGACCTCACCTCTCTTCTGCACTAATGGCATAGGTGGTCATGGGTCTCTCCTATTCACTTTCCCATCACCCATCCCCTTAATACACATACAGAAAGATGCACATATCTACTCTTTGAATAGGTGTTCAAATGAAGAAAACAAAGCAATGTGGGACAAGAAAGGGATCCAGGGAACGGGGAGCAAGAGAAAGAAATCAGGGGGTGAATGTATGCAGGGTGCATTATATACATGTATGCCAAGCAAATACCATGATGAAATTTGTTTTATGTGATTATTGTAGGCTAATAAAAATAACTTGAAAAAAAAAAAAAAACACAAAGTAAGATCACAGCCAGGGCATTTCTTGGCATTTCCACATTCCCTTTACTTTTGCATGTCTATTCATTTGCTACAAGACTGTGGTGTTTGAATGAGAAATGCCTCCCAAAGGCCCATGAATCTGAATGCTTAGTCTGCACTTAGTGCTGTTGTTAGAGCACATTACAAAACCTTGACAAAGAGAGCATTGCTGGAGGAAGCACGATGCTAAGGGTGGACTTTGCCCAATATTCTTTCTGTTTCCTGTGTGTGGCTGTAAATTCATAACCCAGCTTCCTACTCTCGATGGTTTATAATGCCTTGACCACCATTATGGACTTTAGCCCTCTGAAACTGTAAACCTAATTAAACTTTTCATTCCTTAAGTTGCTTGTGGTCATAGCAACAGAAAAGTAACAACAACCTGTGCCTTATCAGGGTATGGATGCAGGATGGAAGCAAAAATCCCCAAGATGAAATTGCACATTTGAAGGATTGATGAGTCATTTTTGGTCACATTTTGATGAAACCAAATTCCCCAGCATTGACAGGTATAGGGAGTTGGGGCAAACCCAAGCATTTACACAATAAAAAGAAAGGAAAACGGGAGGAAAGAAAGAGAAGAGAGGGAAGAGAGGGAGGGAGAGGGGTGAAAGGAGAGAGAAAGAGAGAGAGAAGGAGAAGCCCAAGGCAAACAGGCTTAGTCATGTATCTGGAGTGCTCTCCATGCTGGTGCCACTGTAAGTTAGAATGGGAGTTGACATCTGGCCAAGAGCTTATCAATGGCAGCTCTGATCACTTCCTCCCATTGACCACCATTAACTCTTCATGGGAAACTGATGGCACTTTGACCTTACATAGACCAAAGCTTATGTTGTTTGGATCACTATAGGATTTTGGTTTTTGTTTTAATTCCTTCTCTTATTAAAACTTGGATATTTTCAGATAAAACTTTTTACCAAGGTTGACTGAAAAATCAGAAATTCTCACAAATACGGTGACAAGTTCACACAAGATTCAATTATATGGAGGTTGTTATCAGCTGACCTTGAAGACAGGGAATGGTGTATTCTAATCTGCAGACTCCTCACCACTCTTCTATGCTTAGAACGTAGCACTGCATCCTCTTGTCTGACTGGCCCACACATATAAATATCTGAAAATGCAAAAAATGTTTCAAAATGATTCCAGGAAATATCTGAAAGTACTTTTTTGTGGAATTGAAATGAATTGAATTTTCCACAGCTATTTAGTCAGGAAACTTACCTGATAGAAATCACTACCAACCTTATCAGGAAAGTTCCCTTCACGAATGTATCATTTATCCAAGTAGCCTTTTCTTCTCAAGGCACAATGAGGTTCTCCTTAGTAATTATCTTATGACATCTTACCATCCCTTAAATTATACTGAAAACCTTTGGAAAGCATTTTTGTGACTTTTAAACCATTATAATCATGTATCCATTTTACAGAATAACATGTTTCATAGTGATGCTTTCATACACTTCAAATATATTTGGGGAACTCCCCTCATCACCCTCTACTGTCCTCCCTTCCCCCTCCTGCTGCATGTCTTCTCATTCCTAATAGTCTCCTTATTCTTTCATGTCTTCCCTCTTTTCTATTCAGTTTCTGCTTGTATAATAAAATATGAGACTTCTCTTTCTGAGTCTGGAATCTTTTTCAACTAACATGATTGTGCTGGATAGTCTTATGTCAACTCGATTAAGCTAGACTTATTCGAAAGGAGGGAGCCTCAATTGCGGAAATGCCTCTCTACGATACAGCTAGAAGGAATTTCCTAAATCAGCAGTTGATGGGGGAGGGTCAAGTCCATTGCGAGTCATGCTGTCCCTGGGCTGGTGGTCTTCTGCTCTGTGAAAGCAGGCTGAGCAAGTCCTGGGGAGCAGGCCAGGAAGCAGCACTTCTCCAGGGCCTCTGCAGAGCTCTGCCTCCAGGTTCCTTCTCGGTACTGAGTTCTTTCAAAGATGGATGGAGATACGGAAGTGGAAGCCAAATAAACTCTTTCCTCCCCAATTTATTGTTGCCCATCACAGCAATAGAAAGCCTGACAGAAGACAGCAACGCTCTCCAGTTATGTTCATTTCTTGAAAATAAAATTTTGGTCCTTATGACTAAATAGTATGCCAATATTTGTGTACATCATGCTTTTTCATCTATTCATTTGCTAATGAACACCTAGGCTGAACACAAAACCATAGGCTTTCTTATTTATGAATATTATGGGAAGTAGACTGTCTCTTAAGGACTCTTCAGGATCCAGTAACTCAAACACTGCTTTGAGTGACTTTAATGAATAATTTATCTATTATATAGAGAAGAAATATGTACATGTTGACAGTTTCTTTTGTTTGTTTGAAATTAATGGTTACTTTTAACTCTCGTGGAGTCTCACTGTATGGGAGCCCTGTCTATCTGTCCATTTGCTAAGATGGTTTCAGCCAATGTCATTCATTTGAATGGACTGAGAAGCCAAATCTAGTCTTTCACTGTTCACTTAAAGTGTTTGCCTGTAGAGCATTTATTTCATGCCATATATGTGCTAAGGAATAGGAAGGGGTGGGTCTTCTTATTTTAAATTTCAAGATTCAGTGTCTTACGGAAAAGGACAGGGGAAGCTGTGGTTATGGAGTTTATCTCCGGCCGTGTGACTTACAATGACGTGGACAATGTCTGCTTTACTTATGCCATTCTCATTTTGCCCACTGTGCTCTAGTGTTTTCTCTGCATTAGCTAATCACACACAATCAGCCACAACAAGCTATAGAAATAGACTTACAGAATATACATGGGGTGTTGTCTTGTCCCTTTGACTGTCTTGGCTACTAGATATGAACCCTGGAAGAAACTTTGATGTCTCCGGTTACTCTTTTCCCCCCTAATTTTTATGTATATATGTATGTGTATATTCAACGTGTGAAGGCCAGAAAATAAACTCAGGTGTTCTTTCTCAATGGTTGTCAGCCAATAGGCCAGGCTGGCTAGAGAGTGAACCATGGGGATTTATGTGTTTCCACCTCTCCAGTGCTGGAATTACAAGTGTGCACTACCATTCCTGCTTTTAGTTTCAAAACATAGGTTCTGGGAAACCAACTTAATTTTTCATGCACATGTGATATCACATTACCAACTGAACCAAAGCTTCAGCCCAACTTTTCTGGTTAATATTAAAAAAGCAAAATTCATTCGTCACGTTAAGTCACAAGCAAAATCTCAACTTAGAAATAAGAACCTCACTTTTTGGGCTACACGAAACTAAATATACAGTGGACAGGACTAGGGCTGTATAGCTAAGTAGTAGAATGTTTCCCACTCCCTAGGCCAAGGGTTTGACTCCCAGCATTAATTTCTATACATATGGATATCTGTGGGAGTGTAAGTGTGTCTATGTTCATATAGCTACAGATTGGAAGTTCACAAATGCTTTCTGAATAGCCTGCTGCTAAAACAGGTGAGTAGAAATGTTTGATGGGATGAGGGAAAAAAAAAACATCTCAGAGGGCAGTAAAATCATGGAAGGCAGATTGGCTTTTAAAAAGTCCAGTGCATGGCTCAGCATCTCTTTTTCTCCTCCCTTTTCTCTGTTTTCCTTCCCCCTCCCTCCCCTGTTCCTCTTGTTGTTGCTATCCTATCTGGGGGTCCTTTTGCTTGTGTCCCTAATTCTTCTCTTCTGGATCCTGTGGTCTGCTCTCTGATGATCACTCTGAAGATTCTCCTGGATGTTTGTTTATCAGAAAACCCTTTCACTGGAGCCTGATCATCTGCCAGGAAGTATTTTTGCAGGACTCTAAGGACTGTGGGCTGGCTTTCTTCTTTTCTTCTCATCATCCACATTGTCTAGAAAGTATCTTTTCACCTGGTTGTCCTTCTGTCCCTTGGTGTTCCCTAGGTCAGCATCTCACTCTATGCACCTGTGGAGCATCATCTGATGTTGGAGTGGGGGAAAGGAAGGAAGGGTCACCATGTGTGGACAGGGAACACGCTCCTCAGTTTTCATTACGAACCCCTCTCCACATGCATCCTGAATCCTGACAAGGTTTCTCTCTCTCTCTCTCTCTCTCTCTCTCTCTCTCTCTCTCTCTCTCTCTCTCTCTCTCTCTCTCTCCCTCTCTCACTCTTTACTTGACATGGGCTTAATGGATTGATGAAAGCTTATAGAACTGATTTATGGCACAAAATATTGTATGGATAGTTATAAACTTACAATTCTAATTTACATCTAACAAATGAAGATCTTTGAGGAAACACAACAGAGACTGGTGAGGTAAGTTTTAAAAGAGTGGATATCCTTTGAGAAGAGGTTATTACTGTCACAAGAATCATTCAAAAATTTCAGTCTAATCACAAAATGATTCTCTACAATATCTATACATTTCACCAACAGTGCTATACTTTCTTTCATTTTCTTTTTTTTGTTCAAAATATTTGACATATTTTAATTTTGAAAATGAATAACTGATTGAATAATAAATTGGATGGAAAATGGTAAAAACACCAGACAGAAAATGTTAGGTAGCTTTTCAGGAACAGCATCCGAGTTTAATCAAGTCTCTCCTGGCTTTGTTGGACTTTCCTCCTCTCCATTGCATAGACACAGGAAATGTATGGTTTGTACCCCTGGGGACCATCATCCCACGGGTGGGTCCCAGGACCTCTCCCCAGCACGTTGCTGATAGTGGCTTGCAGTAACAGGTGGAATGACTTCCTGAGGTATGGGGTGAGGCTCACCTCCACCGTCTGTGAGGGCTGTACTCACCTAACATGTGCCCACTTGTCTCTTAGAAGCATGATGTCAAATAACTAATGAAAACACTTAGGGCAGATTACAAAAGCAGGCTATGAGTGAAGGAGACCATTGATGTTGGGTGCCTCACTGGCATGTCTCTTTTGTTGAGTAGGATGTTTTGTGTTTTCATTTTTCCTGTACCATACAATTTCAGCCCTTTATTTTGTGTTGCTGTTAGACAGGTTACAAGGCCAGGGTTGAGCAGGGAGAACATTCTAAAATTACTGTATTTAATCAAGCTCAAGATGCTGATGCCTTGGACCAAACTCAAGCAGTAGAATTTCTCAGAATAGATCTATTTCTAGAAATATTTGTAAAGACATTCCTTTCCTCCCTCTCTCTGTTTTACATACACAACAGTTCTGATAATTCTTAATTAAAAGAGAGGAGTTTTTAAAACTTAGAATAAATTGGATAGAGCAGGCATAGCCAACTTAAGCATAAAAATCCGTCCCCCAACACTTTTCTGCTAAATCGTATTAGGAGATACATTGTAGGCTTAGGTTTTTCAAAACCAGAAATTTCTACTTTAATAAGCTTAGTAGAGGCTCTTTCTGTGACAGTCATTGGGTTTGTGCTTTGTTGTGGTTGGTAGTGGCATTTCTTTCTAATGGATGGTAATTTTATATAAAATATGTAAAGAGATTGAACACATGTGTGCAAATGCTTCCAAGCACAGCTTGGAGCTCCCACGAGGCAAATGTTATGTGTCCAACTAGCGAAACTATCTTCATCAAAGAACACACAAAGGCATGTCTTCCTTTGAGAAGAGTTCATTACCGTACTGGAAAGGTACCAAATTGCTACCATCTTATTATGTCCATTGTTGTGATTTTAAACACCCACACCCACACAGCCACACCCACACATCTACCCACACACACGCCCCAGAATGGACACCTGATTCTTTTTATTGTTTGCAAGTCATGATCTGTTCCTCACCCATTTGGAGCACCCTACAAAGGTGTTTCTCATCCGGATGCCTCTCAAGGGATTCTTTTCTTTGGGTTGGAGTTAGTGATCCCCAAGGAGAGATGGCTGCTGTTGAAGAGATCGAACCTTGCTTAAGGGGTAGGGAGACAAGCAGGGTTAAGTAGACACTGAGGGACTGCCCCCAACAACAGCCATAGTAGACTAACATTTTGGCCTGGAATTATGGCTGTGGTAATTAGCACGCTTCTCTCCCACCCGTCCCCCAATGTATGCCAGGCCCGTGACGTCCTTTCTTTTGGTTTTCTTCTCTTTTTCTTTTTCTAAGACTTGTCCTGAGACTAAAGCCAGGGGAAAATGAAGTGAGAATTAGATGAAAGCCGCCGTGCACTGCTGAGAGCTGAGCCTACATGAGCTGCCGGATCAAGGGGTAGCTCTGGGAAAGCTGGGCTACAGTAGCTGAAAGTAAGCACAGCATCAGAATCTTGTCCCTCCTCCGATGCCGTCTGCTTTCAACGAGGGTCACTGGTGGCGCTGCTAGGTGCTTTCTGAAAAATCAAGGATAAAGAATAAATAACTGTAAGTCTTACTGGCTCAAACAAATTATTTTCCAGTTGGTCGACAGAGTGCTAAGTGAAAGGCAGTGAGCTTGAACAGGAACATCTTGATGGGTAATCAGTGTCGGCCACTTTCTCTGTCCAGAAATCTCCTAAGGAGACACACTGAGTCTGAGTAACTCTCCTTGAGCGCACAGAAAGGCACATAGGAAGGATATTTGCAGCCCCGGAGTGGTCCAGATTTTCCTGGATATCCTTGGAGTGGTATGTAATTAATGAACCTTGGGTGACATTGAACTTTATATATGAAAGACATATTTTATACAAACTAGTTATTAAACAGGAGTTATCTATCATAAATGATAGAGAACTTGATGCCTTTGGTTGCCAGTTATTTGAAAGTTGGTGAACTTTAGACAGTTAATGTCAAAAACAGGTGGTTTCCTTTTTTAAAAAAAAAAACAAAACAAAGCAGGAATATGCTAGTACTCTTGTCATGCAAGTGTGGGAATTATTTTACCAGAGTACTGAATGTTCAGTTAATAGCATGTTCAATTAATATCATCAAAGCAACTATTACCCTTAAACATCAGAAATCCAAAGCCAGAAATAGTCAAACTTCCAGGTAAATTTTCATTTGCTGAATGACACCCGGTGTAAACATAACATCCAGTCCTTTGGCCATTAGCAACCACAGTTAACCTGTCATGGAAGCATTTGTGGCTATTTCTTCTTTTCTAGTGGGAGTGCTGAAAACTCAGGATCTCTTTGGGAATTTCAGTTTCTTTATGAAGCTGTCAGGGAAGCCATTTGATGCACTTTTAATTATAAGTCATTTTGGATGTTGAAAGTTCCTTCCAGGACACACAATCAAAGAGAGTGAAACGTTACTAGTCATTGTAAACAATTTTATTGGAATTTTATTGCTTAAAAAAGCATATAAAAACTTGGCTTCTTACAGTGTATCTAAAACAACATCAGCAACCTTGTTAACAGTGTGACTCAACCACTGAGCTCTTACTGGGCACTGGGCACTGTTGTATGCACTTTATATGATTATAGTATTTTATATTTATTTGTTTTATGTATAAGTGTTTGGCCTGTATGTGTGTGTGTATGTATGTATGTATGTATGTATGTGTGTATGTATGTATGTATGTATGTATGTGTGTATGTATGTATGTATGTGTGTGTGTATGTATGTATGTATGTATGTGTGTGTGTGTATGTATGTATGTATGTATGTGTGTATGTATGTATGTATATATGTATGTATATATGTATGTATATATGTATGTATGTGTGTGTATGTATGTATGTATATATGTATGTATGTATGTATGTGTGTGTGTGTATGTATGTATGTATGTATGTATGTATGTATGTATGTGTGTGTGTATGTATGCACATCACGTGCCTACAGTGCCTGAGAAGGACAGACAAGGAGGTTAGATCCCCTGGAACTTGAGTTATCGTGGTTGTGAATCATATAGCTGTTAGGAACTGAACCTAGATCCACAGCAAGTACACTATGTCCTCTTAACTGCTGAGCGATCGCTCCAGTTCCAGTTACAGAGTTTAAAGGTCCTCTCTATAACTGCTATGGGGAAAATGCTGTCATTCTCTCCATCTGAAGTGCAAGTTTAGGGATTGGTCAAAGACTGACAATAGTATGTGACAAGACAGACACAGATGTCAAATGCCAAGGGCTTTTAGGCCAGACATAGTTATGTCCTTGTTCCAGCTGATTAAGTACCTTGCAATCTAAGGTTTGAAACTTCTAAAAGCTAATAAAAATATAAGTGCTACATTTGAAAATAGAAATGACTCTTCAGTTTACATGCAACTCTGTGGAGTCTTTTTTTTTTTTTGTAGACAATTTTGGACATTGAAGCCACATCATCTTTAAAATAATGATGCATATTGACATTAATTACCTATAGACTGGGGTGTTGTAAAGTTGGATTTCAAGCTGGAAATCTAACTGCTGAACCTTCTCCCATGTGAACTATATGTTTGAGTGCTTGGTTACATACGTGCATGTGTCCGTGTTTATATCAGTATGGAGAAGCAAGTGGAAAGATATAAGAATAAAATCATTTGTCTGGGGACAGTGAAAAAGATGTAGCACTATGTGTTGTGTGTCACATTGTAGGGGGAAACCCGAAAAGAGAGAATTAGAGAAAAATCAAGGAAAACAAAGACAGGAAAGCCTACATAGATAATTATTTTATATGAATTACAGGATCTCTGGCATAGATACTAGAAACATAGGTTTTGGTGCCTGTTCTGCCAGTGGTTGACTGTGATTCCATAGATACTTCTTTCTTAGCTCCAGTTTTGCCTCTGTATAAAAAAGAATGCTGTAGTTCTTTTGAAGTTTTTGAAGAGTTGCTATGGTAACCAAGTGAAATGGGTCCAGGTATTTTGAAAACATCTTGAGTTATGCTTGCCTAAGCGTGGCTCTGTGTATTCTATATCCAATTTGATATTGACAATGAAAACCACAATGTAAAAGATAAAAAATAATCTCACATTTATAGATCTGCAACCAATATTTACTCTGATTTCTTTTGTTGGTTTTAAAATGAGTGTAACTTCTGCTTCTAGATAATTGTCTTGTGCACAGAATGTATTTTGACTAAATAACAAATTTTGAAGGGTTTTAAAGACTTAAACATTTAAATATATCCAGGAGAAATAAGTTATATAGATTATTACTGTATTGAATTATTTTACTCGAGTTAAAATTTCAAACTTGCCATAATAAAATCCATACACTAAGATGAAGAAAATGGATTTTTATGTAATAAAGAAGGATGGTGTTTGTACTGGCACATTAAAATGTTATCACTTAGAACATAGTTAAGAATTTTGGTGGTCTAGCAATGTAGAAATAGTATATTCTCTCTTAATACATGCAGATAAATGTGGATTTCCCATCATCAAAAAAGTTTCCCTTAAGAAAAAAATTGGAGACTACTACAGAAAATCATAATCGGACACCAAGCAGAGATCAACAGATCTTTGGAGTCCGTCCCTAGTGGATATATCTATACCACAGTGCCTGCATCTACGGCTCCAGGATCCTGGTGTAAGAGAGGGTGCTGGGAAACAGTTTCTCCCAGAAAGGGCTTCATAAACAAGAACAGAGCAATGGCAACATCTGTAGACAGCATAATATGGAAAGGGCGAAAAATCTCACTGGGTCCCACACTTGGACAAGGAACTACAGGCAACCGATGACTGTCAAGAACAGAAGAGTCAGCCTCTCCCAGGGATGAACCATTTAATTGACTACCCAATAAAAAGTGGTCCGCCCTGAGACCATATATACACAACCAACAAAAATGGACTCAGCAGGTTATGTTTATAATTTTGTGTGTATATACACAAACATGAAACTGGGATAATAATAATTGGGTACATACACATATGGGGAGAGAAGAAGCTATCAATTTTAGAGTAGAGGGAGAATGAGTTTGAAAGAGGAGACTTGGGAGGGGCAGGAGGTAGAACAGGAAAGGAGAACATGTTATAATTTTATGTTAATGAAAATGTATAAAAATAAAATAAAAAAATTATCAACAGTAGCCCTTTACCAAATGAACCCCAAATGGATAAGCTCTGTGGTTATGTTTCATGCATAGAATATAGATATGACTTGGAGCTATCTGCATTTCCATTGTAGCTAAGCTATCTGCATCTTTCAACTTCTACCTGTACTCAACAAGTGAAACAGGAGAAAAGGCATCCATCTCAAGGGAGAAATAGAGGGTCTATGGGAATATTTGGCTCAGATTGAAGTACGAGTATATACAGACACATACATATATATACACGCACATATACACTTGATAATTGATACTGCATTTGGATATTAATTAATATAATTAATCAGGTACACAGAAAATAGCAGTTAAGTTTTAAAATGAGCCAATCATCATGCCTTTCTGGAAAGACAGAGTAGTTTTGCAGAAAACTATAACAGATCATAGTGTACTCTGTGTTTCCTTTGTGAATATGTGATTTCCCAGATTCACAGCCAAACCAGCCCATATCCACAGCCCTATTATGGTATGAGATTTTTTTTCTTATCTTTTATTGGATATTTTCTTTATTTACATTTTGAATGTTATCCCCTTTCCCGGTTTCCCCTCCAGAAACCCCCTATCCCATCCCCCCTCCCCTGCTTCTATGAGGGTGCTCCCCCACCCACCCACTCACTCCTACCTCCCTGCCCTCGAACTCCCCTATACTGGGACATCAAGCCTTCACAGGACCAAGGAGCTCCCCTCCCACTGATGCCCAACAAGGCCATCCTCTGCTACATAGGCAGCTGGAACCATGGGTATCCCCTGTGTCCTCTTTGGTTGGTGGTTTAGTCCCTGGGAGCTCTGGGGTCATCTGGTTGGTTGATATTGTTGATGCTGCTGGACAAAGGTTATATGCATGCTGAGGGAGGAAATAGTTGGAGGCAGCAAAGAAAGCTAAAACCAAAGCCTTTAGTCAGATGTCAATAGACAGTGCCTGCAGTGGGAAGCTCAAAGTAAAAGCACATTATTTAGAGATAGGAAGGTATTTGTCAACTCACCTACAAGGGTTAAGAAGCCCTTCCCTCCCACCTCAAGCTGTACGATTTGGAGATAAAGGGAGTAGGAGGCTGTCTCTTTGAACAGTAGTTAATACTTTATGTATTTGTAAAAAAAAAATTCACTTTAAATACAAATGAAATAAGTGGAAATTAGATTCAAATCTGTGTAAGATAACATTTGCATTCTATTTCCCCTGATTTCCGTGAGCTTCACTGATATTTAATAATTATGTTGGTCTGTAGAGATGTTTCCTCTAGAGAGAAAGAAATTGGGAAATGGAATTTTATTTATAATATAGATAGGTGGGAATTTACTGGGCCAAGTCCTTTTTTTCCCTAATAGTTCTGAAATTTTGTTGTTATTGTGATTTTTATATTAAGAATCAGATTCTCACAGTTTAGTCTAGGCTGGCCTTGAACTTACCAGCCTCCTGCATCATCTCCTGAAATTACAGGTATGAGCTAGATTTCAATTCAGGAGTTTTTGGATCAGTCAGGAACCTTTGAGTATCATCTAATTTTATCCCATTCTGCTTTTCTACACATAAAGAATGAGAAGCCCAGCTTTCATACTCTAAGCCAAGTGCAGTTGAGTCTTTAACTGACTTCCTTTGGGTAATAACAAGTATGTCTGTTGGCAAATGTTTAACTAATGTAATAACTTTGAGAACAAATCTATATGAAAAGATAGATTGAAACCTGTCTATGATACCAAAAGCATCAAATATGTTTTCTTTTTTCTTTTCTTTTTCTTTTTTCTTTTTTGCTGATTCCTCAGCAATCTCTTAAGTTTTATTAAGCATAAGCTTTATTTGGTAGGAATTAATTCTCCCCCGCCATGTGGCAGTTGCTTGAATTTTATTGTAATATATTCACAATGACAAAGCATCTCACAATTGAAAGCATTATTATATATTTTTTTGCTGTTGAGTGTTTACTACACAATTTTTTAAAAAGTTTTTATTTATTTATTTATTTATTTATTTATTGATACTTTATTTACATTTCCAATATTTCTGCCTTTCTAGGTCTCCTCTTTGGAGATCCCCTATCCCTTCCCCCTCCCCCATCTCTATGAGGGAATTCCACCTCCCACCCACCCACCCACCCACTCCCATATTTCCACCTTGACATTCCCCTTTACTGGGGCCTCTCCTCCTCCTGATGGCCAAAAAGGCCCTCTTTAGCCACATATGTGGTCCGAACCATGTGTATTCTTTGGTTGGTGGTCCAGCCTCCAGAAAGGGGGGGGGGGGATCGGGCCAGTTGACACTGTTGCTCCTTTCATAGGGCTGCAGACTCCCTCAGCTCCTTCAGTCCCTTCTCCAGCTCCTCCATCTGGGACCTCACACTCAGTCCAGCAGTTACTGTAAAGTGAAACTTGGATATTCCAAACGTTTCGGCTAATATCCACTTATCAGTGAGTACATGCCATGTTCGTTCTTTTGTGATTGAGTTACCTCGCTCAGGATGATATTTTCAAGTTCCATTCATTTGCCTGCAAATTTCATTAAATCATTGTTTTCAATAGCTGAGTAGTACTCCATTGTGTAGATGTACCACATTTTCTGTATCCATTCTTCTGATGAGGGACATCTGGGTTGTTTCCAGCTTCTGGCTATTATAAATATGGCTACTAT
>JAPYYD010003312.1:0-14306 GCA_028551405.1 Uromys caudimaculatus
AGCATGTGTCTTTATTACATGTTGGAGCATCTTCTGGGTATATGCCCAGGAGAGGTATAGCTGGGTCCTCAGGTAGTATTATGTCCATTTTTCTGAGGGTCCGCCAAACTGATTTCCAGAGTGGTTGTACCAGCTTGCAGTCCCACCAGAAACAGCAAACTTTTGATAGTTTATAGTCTGTGGGTCAGTTTAGCTGTGGGTGTGGCTTAGCTCTCTTAAGGTAGTAGTCAAGCTGGGATGAAGGGCTTACTGGGAGCTCCTACTTTTCAGAAGCATCCTGCATCTTTTTTTTTTTTTTGTCATTGTTGAGATCACATATCCAACAGAAGAAACAGAAGGAAGGATTGATTTTTGGGTCCTCGAACAGAGGACACACTCAGTTGAGATAGGGAAGGTGTAGCAGCCAGTGTGAGATAGCCTATGGCAGGAGCACTGACCAGAAAACCTGAGAGGTTGGTTTGGAAGCAGGGCTGGGTCAGATCGACATTAGGCTTTGTTTCTGTCAGCTAAATCTCATGTACAAAGGGTTCCCCAAAATACAGCCAGCTTCGGTCTTAATGTTCAAACAGATGGATCTGGCTCTGTGTGTGTGTGTGTGTGTGTGTGTGTGTGTGTGTGTGTAGGAAGAAAGATGACATTTCATATTCAAACTATAAAACTGTTAAGCACAGTTCCCAAGCCCCCCACCCACCTCTTTTTCTCTGGGATAACCCAGTGATCCCTTTTTTTTTTTTTTATGACTACATTTTTGACCACAAAGGATTATTCAAGTATTATTCAATAATTATTGAGTTATTGAATAAAGCATTATTCAAACAGTCTCAGTTTTATATGTAGACACAACAGCATTTGAAACAAAGAAAAAGGAAAATGTAGATTAGAAATTTCAAAGAAGAAAGATACTTATGGATGAGAAAACAAAAAGCACCAATTTCTATATTGATAAATCAGTGCAATCAGCCTTGCATTATTTTTTAACCTTCGAAAGAAACCCAGAAGCATATTGATATTTAATGTTTAATGCTTAATACACATAATCTTAAAATACATTAGGAACCTAGAATAAGTTTGTTCATCAATATTTCTTATTAACCAGAAGAGAGTTATTTGTGAAACTTCTTTTCATTTTTGTTCTCCTTTGAGGTGTGTGTATGTGTGTGTGTGTGTGTGTGTGTGTGTGTGTGCGCGCGCGTGTGTTTGCGCGTGCACACCCGTGTCCTGTGGGGGCCAGATGTTAATGTGGAGTATCTTCCTCAATCACTCTCTG
Organism: Uromys caudimaculatus; assembly: GCA_028551405.1. NCBI lineage: Eukaryota > Metazoa > Chordata > Mammalia > Rodentia > Muridae > Uromys > Uromys caudimaculatus. The sequence continues at coordinate 1,268 of JAPYYD010003312.1, forward strand.
TCTTACTTTTTGAGGTGGAGTCAATCATTGAACTTGGCGCTCACAGATTCAGTTAGACTGACCAGCAAGCCTCCAGGATCCTCCTGTCTCCACCTCTCTAACACTGGGATTACAGGTGGACAGCTGGCTTTTTACACAGGTACTTGAGATTTGAACTAAAATCTACTTTCAAAGAAATTTAAGGAGCTATGATATAACCATTAAAGAAAATCAAATGAATTCTAATACTTCCTTGAAGTTCATAAAAGTGTTATTTAAATAACCATAGGTGGATGAGGCATGTAAAATTAAATCTTTCCTTCAAGCTAAGTGGTTCTACCTATCTATCTATCTATCTATCTATCTATCTATCTATCTATCTATCTATCATCTATCTATCTATCTATCTATCTATCTATCTATCTATCTATCTATCTATCATCTATCTATCTATTTTGAGACTGGTTTTTCTGTGTAGCTCTGGCAGTCCTGGAACTTGCTCTGTAGACCACACTGGCCTTAAATTTAGATATCCATCTGCCTTTGCATCCCGAGTGCTGGGATTAAATGTGAATGCCACTATGTGTGACCATGGTGGGTTTATTATTATTATTATTATTATTATTATTATTATTATTATTATTATTATTTATAATAACACTATGTTGGAGAAGTAGAGAGATCTGAAGCTTGACAATTGTAAAACCTTTAAATAAAATTTGAGACCCAGTTAGATTGTTTTCATGTACCCAAAGACATGGCCACACACTTGAGAATGAGGTCTCTTATGTACTTCCTCATTTTCTCTGTAAGTACTTTGAAGAATGAACATGATTGACATGGAGAATTCTGGTTACTTAGTTTTTGCTCAGCTCTTGTTGGGAGTCCATAGTGAGATGGGGTTCCAGCTTCGCTTGCTAGATAAAACACAGCTGCTTGCCTTATTTCAGGGTCTTCTCATCCACGTGATCTGAGGTTGGGCCAATTTGGTGCTATTCTGATGTTGCTAATTAGTTGCTCTACATTGGCTATCTGACTTTACAGTGTAAAACCAGACTTGGGACACTAAGAAGCCCATTCAGAAATTTCTTCAAAATTCCTAAGAGTGACTTTTAACATGGACAAATATCAAAGCATCCTTGAATCAGGATCTACTGTTAGTGGGACTCAGGACCCCACCGATCCTTTTAACCACCCCTTTTAGAAGCAAAGCCACAAAACACTGGCAAACTTCCCAACCAAAACCTCAGAGGTGGAAGTCTTACATCTTTGTTTTCATATCTGCTCAGAGAATTCTGAAGAGGGAAAAAGACCTCAAAATAAAAACAGAGGAGTTCAAAGGTTTTTACTTTTTATTTTTTATTTGGCAATCCGATTCTGTTCTGACAGAGGTCTTGAAGTATCAGGGGACTCTATGAAGTCTTTCATGGCAATTTGGAATAAAAGCTCTGTTATCCTCAACTGCACTCAGCATAGCAGTCTTTCATGCTGGGCTGGGATATGGATTTAGCCTTTAGTCACCCCCGTGGCATTTAATAGATGTTGTGTAGAGTTCAGAATGTATTCACCTGTCTGTGCCTGTATTTCAGACATTAAGAGATTTGTTTTTCTACTTAATTCTTTTTTTAAAAAGGTTTGGCTAGAATAAAGTACAAAATATAGATAAAATATCAATGGCATCACTTTCTGGAGAACATATTGGCCCCTTTCTCACAGCCATATTGTTTTCTAGGTTAAAAATGAAAAACTTCATAACATGAAAAATTGTTAATTATAACTTTGATTTCTTTTCCTCCTTTGAATGAGAAATCAAGTTGAGAAAGAACAATTTCATTTTCTCATACTTATCTGAACTATCTAAGTGGGATCATTTTTGAACTTCAGGGGTTTTATCTGCTATTCAACGATGCATTTTTGATATTCTTTATTCTCATTGCTGTTCCCATTTCGGAGCCTAAGTATGCAAATCTATGCATCTGTTCCACTGTTGGTGGATATTCAGATTATTGCAGAGTTTCGATGTCACAAGCACTGTTGTGAATATTCTTTTAAAAACCTTTGCTGACATTTAACCTACACACCACAGATCTCATTTAAGCGTATTTGCATCCAGTGGTTATTAGTGTGCTTACAAAAGTCCGTAACTATCAGCAAAATATCGTTGGAGCATTCCCTCCCCTGTACTCATTGATAGTCTTCCCCTCCCTCCCATTCAACCCTCTCAGTGCATGGAAACCGATAATCTGTTTTCCATCTGGGTAGACTTGCTGTTTTGAACAACCTATGCAAATTAATCATGCATCACACAGTCTATTGTCTGATTCTTTCACTGAACACAGTGCTTTCAAGGTCTGTCTCTGTTTGTGTCAGTTCTTAGGTCATTTTTATTGACAGGTGATATTCTATTTTATGGATATTCTGTGTTTGTTTATCCTTTCAGCAGGCGATGGACACATGGGTTCTCCTGTTAGGGCTTTGACAGGCTGCTGCAGTGCTGCCGTTTACGCACGTGAAGGTGTCATTTTTCATATAGATATATTCTATGTAGATAACTAATAATAAAAGTGCTAAGTCTCAAGATACCTTTATATATTCTATTTTGAGGAACATCTAAGCTGTTTTGCAAAGTGGTGGTAGCATTCTGTATGCCCATGAACAATATCAGTTTCCCTGCATACTCAGTGACTCGGTTTATTATTTGTTTTGACAGTAGTTGTCTAATACCGGTATGAACTGGCATTTCATTGATTTCAGGTTGCGTTTCTTTGACAATGAATAATGTTGAGTGCTTTTCCATTTTCTTATTGATTTTTATTCTTACATCTTACTCAGTGAGTTATTTGAAACTTCTGCCCCTTTGACTGCACATCTTATAGTTGAATTATAAGACTTATTTGTGTATTCCAGATACATGCCCTTATCAGTTGTAAGAACCCCAAGGATTTTCTCTCCTATTGTGACTTATCAATCTGTGCTGGTTGTTTTCAGCCGGATACAAACTAGAGTCAGCAGGGAGGAGGGACCTCACCTGAGGACTTGCCTTCATTATGGTTCATATTTTGATTAATGAGTGCTGTGAGAGGGTCTAGCCCACTGTGAGAGTGTTGCCTTTGGGCAGATGGTCCCCAGTTCTATAAGAAGGCAGGCTGAGCAAGCCACAGAGAGCAAGCCAGTAAGCAGCACTCCTCTATGGCCTGTGCATCAGCTCCTGTCTCTAGGTTCCTGCCTTGAGTTCCTGCTCTGCCTTTTCTAGATGACTGACTATAGCCTGTCAGCTGAGATAAACCCTCTCCTCCCCAAGCTGCTTTTAGTTATGGTGTTCATCACAGCAATAGAAAACAAAGTGGAATAACTTTATTTCCTTAATGATGCCCTTACAAGCACAATTTAAAAAATTGATTTAGTTTTTACTTATTCACTTTATATCCTCCTCACTACCCCTTCCCAGTCACTCCCTTCCACAATTCTTCCCCCAACTCTTCTCCTATGAGCAGGTGGGAGCCCACCTGGGTATCCCCCAACCCAGGCACTTCAAGTCTCTGTGAGGCTAGGCATTTCCTCTCCCACTGAGGCCAGACAAGGCAGCCCAGCTAGAAGAACATATCACACATACAAGCAACAGCTTTTGGGATAGCCTCTGCTCCAGTTGTTCAGGACCCACATGAAGGCCAAGCTGCACATCTGCTACATATGTGCGGGGAGGCCTAGGTCCAGGCCGTGTATGTTCTTTGGTTGGTGGTTCAGACTCTGAGAGCCACAAGGGTCCAGGTTAATTGACTCTGTTGGTCTTCCTGTGGAGTTCCTATCCCCTTCTGGGCTGTAATTCTTCTTCCTATTCTTCTATCAGAGTCCCCAAGCTCCATCCACTGTTTGATTGTGGGTCTCTGTATCTGTCTGAGTGGGTTGGTAGGTGGATGCTCTCAGAGGACAGCCATGGTAGACTCCTGTCTGCAAGCATAACAGAGTATCGTTAGTAGTGTCAGGGATTGGTGCTTCCCCATGGGATGGATCTCAAGTAGGGCTGGTTATTGGTTGGCCATTCTCTCAGTCTCTGCTCCATCCCCAATCCCTGCATTTCTGTAGACAGGATAAGTTTTGGGTTGAAAGTTTTGTGGGTAGGTTGGTGTCCCTCTCACTCCACTGGGGTTCCTGCCTGGAAACAGGATGTGGCCTCCCAAGGCTCCATATTGCCAATGCTGTGAGTCACAGCTAAGGACCTCCCTCTCTTGATTCTTGGCCACCTTCCTAATCCCAGGTCTCCATCTCTTCATGGAGATGCCCTCTCCCTTCCCCCCTCAGTTACAGATTTCTATTCATTCTCATGACGATCTGGCCATTCTCACTGCCTCTCTCCATACCCAACCCTCCACTCATGTCCTGATCCCCCCTTTAGCCCAGTTCCCTTCCTCCATCTGCCTTCCATGACTGTTCCATTCCCCGTCCAAGTGAAACTCATGCATCCTTGACAAGCACAATCTTTAATTCTGATAAACTATAATTTTCTTTTGTTGCTGATACCTTTAGTGAAGACCAGGATAGGATCTTGGATTCCTTGCAGCTGAAGGCTGGCATGAGCCACTTGACATGGGTGTTGGTAAGGAAACAACTTGGGTCCTTTGCAAGAGTAGTATGTGTTCTTAACTCCTGAGGCATCTTTCTAGTCTGTTATTTTGCTATTAACAAATACTCAATATGTAATTAACTCCTGAGGCATCTTTCTAGTCTGTTATTTTGCTATTAACAAATACTCAATATGTAAAATAATGGACATCCCAAGAGCTTTTCCACACATACATACAATGTAGCTTGATTATGTATCTTCCGTTTGCTAACTTCTCTTCCCTCCTGTTTGATTCTTCTTCCCATATAGTCCCTTTTCTACTTTCAAGTCTTATTTATTTATTCAATCTAGAGTTTTTACATATGAGAGAGAACATGATACTGCCCTTCTCAGCCTGCCTTATTTTGCTTAACATGATCTCTAGTTCTACTTGTTTTCCTGAAAACAACATACTTTCATTATTATTTATGACTCAATAAATCAAAGTGAGGTTTTTAAAAATAATGTAATATATTCTCCAGTATTGTTTGTAAGGGGAGGCAGCTTAGTTTCTTTTATAGTGTCAAGACTTTAATTGAGCTAGAGTAGGATCTCTGTGCTTTACTTTTAATAAGCTTCCACAGGGCACTACATGAAGCTCAGAGAAGAGTGTCAAATAAGTGATTAATAACATCAGAAAAGTTATAAAACAAAAACATATTCAAGCAGAAGCTTTCAATGTGGTCTGATATCAGCATATAGTGTATTTCCTCCAAGAGCACACTCCCCAGAAGTAAAAATAGATCCTTTTGTTTAACTTCATTTAACATGTGTGTGTACATATACTTATATGTATAGTGCATCATGTAAAATAATATGACCCCTTGAGTTTAACTTCCTTGTGTGTGTGTGTGTGTGTGTACACATACACTTATATGTATAGTGCATCATGTAAAATAATATGACCTCTTGAGTTTAACTTCCTTGTGTATGTGTGTGTGTGTGTGTGTGTGTACACATACACTTATATGTATAGTGCATCATTTCAGGCAAATGTAAAATAATATGATCCTTGAGTCTTTATCAAACAACTTTGATGTTATTGTCCCTCATTCTCCTTCTGTATTGGCCCCATTATTCTGTTTCCCATTGGGAATCTTTACAATGACCTCCACAAGCATCCTAGACTAAGAGAAACCCCTGTACCAGAAACTAAGAACCTTCTTTTGATGGTTGGTCAGGGTTACCCAAGTGACTCTCAAAGGATATAGATTATCCATGGAGCCTTTGGTTGAGGGTGGGCCCTCACTGCTGAAAACACCACATGGTTAAGACAAAGACTTGGCTGACTAGATCCTGATCTGACTTGAAAGCCTCCTTTCTGTGGGATAGCTTTCATGGTTCCAGAAAATACTACACAAGCTGCTAAGGGGCGGGGGAGGGGATAGGGGGAAATTAAATAGTCCTAACTAGCTGCAATACTTGTGAACCACGACTATTACCTGCATGAAAAGATATGTTTAGTGGTATATGAAGTGCACTCACATGTCAGTGGCAACCACAGCTGTGACTCAAGGCCCACTCAACAGGAAAGACGTCTTGCTTGGTATTGGAAGTGGAGCCAACCTCCTAAGGATAGTGAGGCCAGAGATTTGAAAAGAATCTACTGCTGCTACTTTGCCAGATCAGAATACTTTATTATTCTTGTACCCAGAGGTAAGTATGCCTATCACCCTTTATTGAAGAAAGCTCTTTTTACAGCAGATGGAGACCATGATAGAAAACTACAACTGGACACAATGCACAGAGCAACAAATCATGGGGACCCCAGATGTATCCAACAGATACATCTGTATCACATCTCCTGTGTCTATGGCTCAGAGAACATGGGAGAAGAGGTGGGCTAAAGATTGTAAGGGCCAGACTACCGGGAAGTCTGCTGTAAAACAGTCTTCTCCAGAAATGGCTGCATAATTGAGAACAGTGCAATAACAACATTAAAAAGCATGCTAACATGGGTGAGGGAAATTTTCATAGGATCCCATTCTGGGACAAAGAACTAAGAGTATTGATTACTGGATGGAGAAGAATTATCCTCTTCCAGGGATGTGCCCCCCTGTTGGTTGTTCAATGCAAAGTGGTCAGCCTTGTGACCATAAATATACAAGCAATAAGAATAGGATTGACATGTATTTGTACATACATGTGTATGTGTGTATGTTGTAAATATAATAAAAGAAAAAGAGGCTATCCACTTGAGAGGGGGACATGAGAATGAGGAGAAACTGGGAAGGATGAAATAATGTAATTCTATTTCAGTCAAAAAACACTAAAAAAATGAATAAAAATGTAAAAGCCCCTTTATCTGTATATGAGATCTATGTTAACTCTGGTCTGTAGTGTTTTGATGCTCGCATGAGACCTGTGCCCCCTGGACCTTTGCAATGCTGCTTTTATGCGAGTGGCAGTCACTGCCTCGGGAGCAGTGGTGGTGACGTATGATGACGTCGTATGATGGCAGATGTGAAATCAGTGCCTTGAAAGACTGGATAAGTGTGGGAAAGATGAAACATGATTTACAACGGAGACCTGAGTTCTTCACACACCAAGGAGAACGACTCAAACTTACCTCAAGACTTGATCTTTCCTTTTCATCTTGAAGATTTATCTCTGTGCGTGGACTGGACTGTCCGACACATCTTGACCATATGAGCATCTTTTTCCTACCTGTAGAGCTCCACCTACTGCCGAGTTTGTCACCTCAGTACTCTGTCATCTGGCAGCTCCTTTGGCTTCTTCCTGTGCCGTTCTCCAAACAGTAGCTGGAACTTTTAATGCGTGAACTGAACTATGTCATAGCCACATTAAAAATCTCCAGTTATTTGTCATTGCGGTCTTATAAATATCTTCAAGTTATCAAGTATGCTCAACGGTGAAGTCTGTGTACCAAGTGTGAGTCAATACAGAGATATGCATGCCAAGGAAAACAAAGCATGTGACAGAACTTAATCCCAATGGCAAATTGTTTTATAGCCCACATCACTTTCTTTAAAAAGTTGAACTAAAATACAGGACCTCTTTAGTTTCACAATTTTAAGAATTTATGTCCTATTTTTAAAAAACATTTAACAGTTAAATGCTAAAAATAGGTCAAGAGTTCTATGTCACTGTGGTGGTTTGTATATGCTTGGCCCAGAGAGTGGCACTATTAGGAGGTGTGGCCTTATTGGAGGAAGTGTGTCACTGTGGGGGTGGGCTTTGAGACTCTCCACTTAGCCTTGTGGGAGACAGTCTGCTCCAGGCTTCCTTTGTATGAAGATGTAGAACTCTCAGCTCCTCCTGCACCATGCCTGCCTGGACACTGCTATGCTCCTGCCTTGATGATAATGGACTGAACCTTTGAACCTGCAAGCCAGCCCCAATTTAATATTGTCTTTATAAGGGTTGCCTTGGTCATGGTGTCTGCTCATAGCAGTAAAACCCTAACTAAGACAGTCACTAATATCCTTTCTTTGACTAGTACCATTTGATTTATCAAGTGTTTCTGTGAATTCATAGTTTTTGATTTTTATTTATAAGTTTTTGCTGTTTAAGGTTAAAATATAGCCTTCTCCCTTCTCTTCCAACCCCTTTCATGTCTTTCCACCTCTTTCAAATTATTCATAGCCTCTCATTCTTTAGTTGTTATTGTTACATATATCAGTGCAGCCGGCTGAGTTTATTTAATGTTGCTTGTATACGTTTTCCCCTGAGGCTGCTCACTTGGCATTGGGTGATCATTTAGGGTGCTCATGTCTGGTGAAGACTAGCTCTGTCTTTCTCAGCCGTTTTCAATCGCTAATCCTTCACTGAGGGCTAGGGCCCTGTTCTATTCTCCCCATCTACATTGGTATATCCACTCAGGTCATCGTTCAGATCTTGCTTAAGGAGCCATATTATTGAAGTATCCTGCATATGGCTATCTTGCCATATCTAGAAGAATCAATCTTGCAGCAGATTTCCCCCCTCTGGCTCTTATTATCTTCCCACTCCTCCTTTGTGATATCCCTGAACCTTAGGTGTAAGGGTGTTATTGTCAATGTAGCAGATGGGGGCTGGGCACCCTGCAGTCAGTCTCTACATTTTGGCTATTTGTGGCTTTCTGTAGTGGAAATCTGTAGATGAAGATATGCTATAAAAGAAACTTCTTTGATAAGGGGTGAAAGCCATACTTATTTGTGGCTATAAGTATTTAGAATGCAGTTGGGAATTATGATGGTTTAGGAAAGTGACCATAGCATGTTCTCTGAGATCTATAACCTCATTACCAGGTGGTAGGCTAGGATTGTAGCACAAGGTATGATTTCCCTATTGTTCAGTGGTTCTTGAGCCAATTAGGCAGCTCTTGGTTACCTCCAAGATGTAGGTGTCACTACTGTACCTTCAGCGATACCTTGCCATGCTGATCATTGTTGTGGTTCACAAATGTTACAGCTAAATAGAACTACTGAATAAATACTTTATTCCCTTATCAGCTTGCACAGTACCTTCAGGTATGACGAGAGCCAGTCCACAGGGAGGAGGCTTTTGAGTTGGATCCAGCTTGATTTTTGAGTCCCGTGTCCAAAGTGTGTGGTATCTTTAATAGGGAATTATCTTCCCTTTCTGGGGGTCAACGAAAACAACAGCCTATGTTGTCTTGGAAGTCTCTTGGACTTGCCTGATCAATAACTCAAAAGAAGGCTTTTCATGTTTCATACAGGAGTTTTTGTTAGTCTATGGCTTTTGGGGGAAGCATTATTGCTGCGAGTGGCATAACTTCATTTAAACTATATACACATGTGTACAAACTCTCTCTCTCTTTCTACACACACACACACACACACACACACACACACACACACACACACACACACACACAGGTGTATGTAGTTTTAGGTGAGTATAACATATGATTCATTATGACTTTTTCAAGCATCCTTAATGTTACTTATCCATCTTTCCCTTCTACGTTTGTATTGGTCTCCCTTCCCCCTCACTCAGTAACCCCCCCCATCTTTTCCATCTCTCCTTCACATTACCTCTATCCTATCCCCCCATCTAGTGCTCTTCCTCTCTTTCCCCCCACCCTTTCTTTCCTGGTTTCCACAGTTACTCCAGATTATATATGCACATCTGAAGATTTAGAGCTAGGAACTGATGTAAGAGAGAACATACATGTTTATCCTTCTGGGTCTGGGTTATCTCATTCACTATGGACTTTCCTAGTTGAAACTGTTTTCCCGTGCCTTTGCAGGGAGGGTCCAGTCTTGCGAGTTCCAAGGAGTCACACTTCATAATCTTTAGCTTTTCACTACTCTTTGCTTTTCCCAGACAAAGCAGATCAAGGATAATTGAGATTTTCCGCTTCTTGCTGAGTATTTTACTTCATGTGTCCTTAAGGATGCCACAAGGTGTCTGTGATAGGAGATTGTTCTAAAAATAAAGTGAATTTCTATCTTTCATTATGGTTCAACTTAAGAAGTAGAAACATTTAGGAACACTAAAACTTGCTTTGTGTAAACTTTGGAAGAATTTACAACATATAGTCTTATTTGAATATATAATGACAACATTAGATAGTATGCATTCATGAACATGAGAAATTTCAATTATATCTATTTCTGTTTATAGATTATGTAAATAATTAAGAATTGAAATGTAGTATTTGTCAAGGATGATTCTAAAAATTATTCTAATCATATTAACAAACTAAAAATTGTAATCATTACTTCTTTGTAGCGTGGTGTGTCTAGCAGACTTATAAAATCAAGTAGAAAAATTGAGGCAACAGAGTTGAGAAAGCTCAATAATAAATTGTGTAAACATAGTATTCTGCTACTTTTCTGATGAGCTCCAAGCTGTAATTTTCTAGCAGAATGAAATAACTCTGTCAGAGGCAAAATCAATACCTTGAAAGCACACAGCGATGTTCTGTGAAATTAGAAATTGACCTTCCTTTTCCATTATAAAGTAAGTATAAGTGGACTTAGATAGTTGGGGCACGTTGAGTATTTGGAGTACAGAGCTCATAACTGTTTCTACTGAGAAATAAAATATGAATGTTGTGTGTCTTCCTTATTCCTATAACACACATGAGGGGATCAGAGGGTGACATGTGGGGTCAGAGGGTGACATGTGGAGGTCAGAGGAAGACATGTGGGGGTCAGAGGGTGACATGTGGGGGTCAGAGGGTGACATGTGGAGGTCAGAGGATGACATGTGGGGGTCAGAGGGTGACATTTTGGAGTCAGGGTGTGACATATGGGGGTTAGGGAGTGACATGTGGGGGTCAGAGAGTAATCTGAAGGTCAGAGAGTGACCTGTGGGGTTCAGAGGGTGATGCGAAGGTCCGAGGGTGACTTTGGAGTCCATGCTCTCCTATCAACTTGTGGGCTCTGGAGGTAGAACTCAGTTCATGAGTCTTGTGTGCACCTCTGCCCCTTCTCAGCCACCCGAGTCTTGTGTGTACCTCTGCCCTCTGAGCCACCTCACTGGCTCTTGTTTATACAGAACCAGCTCTGTATGTGGGTGCTTCTACACAATCTCCTTCTAGTTCTGAGTACATCGATTTCTGGCAGATCTTGTTCTTTTATGTCATAGCCGGCTTTTTGGTTTGGAATGTCCTTGTTTTCCCAGGACCTTGAATTACATCACTGTTACTTATTTCAAATATTTCTAAAATTTTAACATAAGAGTCATAGATGTAAGCACTCTTGTCAACACATCTCCAGCTGTGTCACAAGTGTGTGGCTAAGTTGTGCTATCAGCATCCCTAATTCTAGGGACTTAAAAACCCTCTTCCTTCTTTCTTTCTTTTTTTTATTTTTGATACTTTATTTACATTTCAAATGTTTCTTCCTTTCCAGATCTCCCCTTTGGAACTCCCAGCCCGTCCCCCCTCCCCTGCCTCTATGAGGGTATTCCCCCCCCCCCCGACCCATACACCCACTCTCATCTTCCCTCCTTGGCATTCCCCTATACTGATGCATCTAACACCCTCAGGCCTAAGGGCCTCTCCTCCCCTGAAGGTTAACAAGACTCTCCTCTGCCACATATGTGGCCAGCACAATGAGTCCCTCCATGTGTATTCTTTGGTTGGTGGTCCAGTCTCCGGGAGCATTTGGAGGTCAGGCCAGTTGACACTGTTGCTCCCTCCATGGGACTGCAAACTCCCTCATCTCCTTCAGTCCCTTCTTCAACTCCTCATCTGGGACCTCACACTCAGTCCAACGGTTACTGTGGAGTGAATCTTGGGTATTCCAAACTTTTGGGCTAATAACCACTTATCAGTGAGTACATACCATGTTCATTCTTTTGTGACTGAGTTACCTTGCTCAGGATGATATTTTCAAGTTCCATCCATTTGCCTGCGAATTTCATGAAGTCATTGTTTTTAATAGCTGAGTAGTATTCCATTGTGTAAATGTACCACATTTTCTGTATCCATTCTTCTGTTGAGGGACATCTGGGTTGTTTCCAGCTTCTGGCTATTGTAAATATGGCTGCTTTGAACGTAGTGGAGCATGTGTCTTTATTACATGTTGGAGCATCTTCTGGGTCTATGCCCAGGAGTGGAATAGCTGGGTCCTCAGGTAGTATTATGTCCATTTTTCTGAAGGTCCGCCAAACTGATTTCCAGAGAGGTTGTACCAGCAATGGAGGAGGGTTCCTCTTTCTCCACATCCTCGCCAACATCTGCTGTCCACTGAGTTTTTGATCTTAGCCATTCTGACTGGTGTGAGGTGGAATCTCAAGACTTGTTTTGATTTGCGTTTCCCTGATGACTAAGGATGTTGAGCATTTCTTTAGGTGCTTCTCAGCCCTGCGAATTTCCTCATTTGAGAATTCTCTGTTTAACTCTGTTCACCATTTTTTGATAGGGTTATTTGGTTCTCTGGAGTCTAACTTCTTGAGTTCTTTGTATATATTGGATATTAGCCCTCTATCAGACTTGGATTGGTTAAGATCTTTTCCCAATCTGTTGGTTGCCATTTTGTCCTATTGACAGTGTCCTTTGCCTTACAGAAGCCTTGCAATTTCATGAGGTCCCATTTGTCGATTCTTGATCTTAGAGCATAAACCCCTGGTGTTCTGTTCAGGAACTTTTCCCCTGTGCCCATGTGTTTGAGACTTTTCCCCACTTTCTTTAGTATTAGATTCAGTGTATCTGGTTTTATGTGGAGGTCCTTGATCCACTTGGACTTGAGCTTTGTACAGGGAGATAGGGATGGATCAATTTGCAATCTTCTACATGTAGACCGTCAGTTGAAACAGCACCATTTGTTGAAAATGCTGTCTTTTTTCCACCGGATGGTTTTAGCTCCTTTGTCAAAGATCAAGTGACCGTAGGTGTGTGGGTTCATTTCTGGGTCTTCAATTCTATTCCATTGACCTACCTGCCTGTCACTGTACCAACACCATGCAGTTTTTATCACTACTGCTCTTTAGTACAGCTTGAGGTCAGGGATGCTGATTCCCCCAGAAGTCCTTTTATTGTTG
>JAPYYD010003313.1:0-14301 GCA_028551405.1 Uromys caudimaculatus
AAACTCCACCATAACAAAGCAAGAGAAGAGAATGAAGAAATTAGATGATCTGAAATTGGATATCAAGAAAATGAGCTTTGAAAGGGATGAACTTTGCCGAATCTTGGACCTTTATAATTATAAGGATTTGAACTACAGGTAGTAATAATGCTCAATCCCCTATGGACTGTATTGTACCCTCTCTGTTAGCCAAGATTTCTCCCCATCAAAGGAGTGTGTCCCCTCTCACCATACATTTTAAGAAGCCCTGAAAGGTGTTTACATGTAAGATAAGCTAGGTGCTCTGTGTTTGTGGTCATCCTCTTTTGTACTTGACCTTAAGGTGCTTACAGTGTGATTTGTTCTGTAAACACTTGGAAAGTCCTGGTCACACTTGCTACCTCTCAGTGTTTGAATGAAATGCCTGTAAGTCATCATTACTTTACTCTGATTTTTTTCATTACACTCTGAGACTATGGCACCTTTCCAGATTTAATTGACATTCTAATTGTGTTTGTGTATGTGAATGTAGTTGTCTGTGTTTTGTTCAGGATCAGGGGTCTGGAACTTTTCATGGGGTTTGAGAATTTGTCTGATGCCCACTTTGCTGGTCATGGCAATGTTGAGTCCATAGAGGCCCAAATTGATCAACATGGTAATTTGTTCCTTATATTTACATGGATGTCACATAGGAATCTCCTGGGGGAGGAGGTGTTATGAAGGCTCTCCTCTGTAAATACTAATTATGTCCTCTTGGAAGTCATGTAACAATAGGAACCAAGGATTGAGAATCCCTGCCTAAAAAGTGAGAGCAAAGTCCTCATAGATATCTGTTGGAATCAAGTCTGTGGCATGGTCTAGTGGAAACTTCTTACAGAACTAATCTATTTCTTCACAGTCACCTGGGGAGCTCTAGAAGGTCAGCTCTCTCCTCTTGGTTCCCTGGCTCTGCTGTTCTGTGCCCAGGACAATAAGTTTAATCAGCACCAATAGGACCCAGTTTGAAGGAGCAAGGATATGGCATATACATGGCTGGGGTAGTACAGGAAACAGCCTGTTTGCACATGATTCCTGAATACTTAGTTCTGAGGATTATTTGCTCCTTGGGCCGTGCCCTAACACAGGATGAACATGGAACTAAACACCATAAAAGTTGAACATGAAAAGACCATCAAGGAAACAGAGAAGATCCAAAAAACTGTAGCAGAAGCAGTAGAGACATACAAGGACATCTTACACGAAAAATATTCTTACAGGTGAGTCACTGACATGGCTGAGACCCCAGCACTAGGCAGGGAATTGTTCTGTCCTTCTAGGACTTTGAACAAAAGTAAGGACTCTGGTTCTATACTATTTGTTTCTTAATAGGAACCCTGCCTTGATGCAACCCTGCACCTCTAGAACACTGATAGGAGATTTAAAGATCTGGGATCCATGACAAAAATGGAAGGAGCATATACCTGTTAGGTTTTCTCTTCTCTCTCAGAGGGCATTTTCTTTACCTGCTGATGGTTTTCTAGTACCACGGCCATATAAGCACCCATGAAGAACATTTCCCCTTCTGTGATGTACATGAAACCCTCTTGGTTTCAGGGTTTCAGAAGTACTTTGAGTCTTGTGGAATGTGGCTGGTCTCTGGATTTGACCTGCCACTATTTGGTGATGATATATATACTGTGGAGTCTAGTCTGGGGCTGTCTGGGGATCAAGGCCCTTGCAGGGATCATGGTACTTGGAGGATTGGCAGGCAAGTGGAAGCTGGTTGGGAATCACCATTTCTTGTTTGTGGATCAGCATCAGGCACTGTCAGCTACTGAGAGAATGTACTCAACTGAAGGAGAATATAAGGATATTGCTGAATGAGAACAGAAAACTGCTGGTGGAGAAGGGTGAACTGCAAGCATCCTATGGGGAAGAAAAGAGGTCCTGTGAGAAGGGCAGCGAGAACATCTATGTCCCAAGTGACCAACAGGAGCAGGTAGGATGAGGCATCAGAGGAAGATTGCCTTCATGTCTAACCATAAATATTGCAAACCAATGTAACTGTCCACCAACTCAACCAGGTACTCACGTAGGTCTCACCCAAGTGTTCATTTATGTGATCATTTACAAGGCTTTCTGTGGAGTTAGCCTTTTTCAGTAACTGCATGTTTGGCAAGCAAATGCTCCTGCTCTGCTAGAATCTGTAGTTCATTAAGGGAGAGAGGTTGACTACACATCAAACCACTATATGCCATTAATTTTGAAGAGTGCTGTGTTGGAGCCCTTCTTTAGAATAGCACGGAGCTTTGAAGGATGAAGTAAAGGCCTGTAGCTCATTTGCTTTACAGGGATCAAGTGAGCTTCCAGGCAGGAAGTAGTTTGCAGGTATGAGAGAGAAGTGAAAATGGCTAATGAGTGGATTTTATTGTTTTCTTTTGGCGGCTTTTGTTGTCTCCCTCTTTCTCCTCTCTCTCAAGAAGGTCTCTTAAGGCTTCATAGATCTTGAGTCATACTCACAGAGCCAGAGTAGCAGTTGGTCAGTCCCATTTTCTCTGAGTGCTTCTGGAAAGGTCGTTCCTGGGCCTTACAGTCTGGAGATGGCTGGATGAGCAGGGATGTGAGAAAGGCTTCTCAAAAGCTGAGGTTTGGTGTGAGAGATTTGAGCCTTCAAGAAAAAAATTCTCCCTATATATCCACCATTCTGACCAAGAAGATTGTTCTCTAGGGCTTTTTATTCTACTAGGAAGAATAGCAGAGTTGTTTGGCTCACTTGAAACATCTGCTTTGCATAGTCTAAATCATCTTGTTCCTCTAGCATAACAGGTTCCTCATTGTTTTCTGCTCACTTGTGATTTTCAGGCTGTGTGTGTGTGTGTGTGTGTGTGTGTGTGTGTGTGTGTGTGTGCGCGCGCGCGCGCTTCTTTGTTCTGACCTGTATCTTTGTAGGTATGTTGGGTGGCCAGTTAATGGCATCTGATTTTATCCAGTCATTCTCTTAGTCCTTTGAGCCTAGGTTTCTCAATAAACCTAACACTTCCTTTTTTTTGCACTGGCCAGTAGTCTTTGGATCTCCTGTTTACTCTCAGGTCAAGCTTCCTCTCTTATTTGTCTCAACAAATTGTTAAAAAATACACCTATTTTAAATATAAGCATTAGATTTCTTCACTTTCCCTGCAGAGAGTTATCCCCCTGGGAGATTCAGAATTGTCTTATTGGCTTCACCATGAGCATGCATAGAATTCTACAGTGCATCTCTCTGCTGACATTGTTTTGCTAACTATATCATGGGCCTGTCTGTGTTTCAGGATAGATTCCCCCTCATAGTTATGCAGAGTGCTGCCTGTCAGAGATGTCAGAGCAGGTGATTTCACTAGCTTTCTTCTGACCAATGTTGAGGATAATTTAATATCATATGAACTGTAATGTGATGAAAAGTTCTGGGGTAATGACAGAAAGTCACTCCTCTGATGCTACCAAGATCTTCTATGAAGGAACCCATGTGTGCTTAGTGAGGGCACTGTGATGAGTCAATATGGGGCTTGCTGGAGGCTTTTCTTAGGAATCTCTTTCTGGGGCATTTGGTGTTGTGTTCTCCAGATTATCTGTGCAGACCTTGTAATTTATTAGCTGGAACAGTATGTATCTACATAGAAAACTTTCCTCAGGAGAAATAAGTACAGGCCAGTGCAACAAATCCTGCCTGAATCTAAGAGCATCATACACAGCAGAGGTCCCACTACTTGCTCATGCAACAGAAAATTTGCTGGACAAGAGCCACACTTTCATTAATGTGTGTGTGTGTGTGTGTGTGTGTGTGTGTGTGTGTGTGTGTGTGTGTTGTCTTTGTGTTTCTCTGTGTGTGTGTATTTTGAAAAGCTGTGGCTGAGCATGCTCATATTAAAGTTGTGTGTTTGTGTAATGCTAGGTTATTTTGCAAGTGTTTGTGGTATGCATGTTTGTACATACAACGGTGCATTTATTTGTGTGTGTTTGTGCAAACATGTAACCATATCTCTAGAGGTCAAGTTTAATGAGAAAAACACTCTGAGATTTCAGTTTGTTCCCATGAAACATCAAATACAGCAGTTTAATTATTCTACCTCTCCACCTAGCTCCCAAAATAAAAAGGACATAAAAACTCTTGTAAAGTCAGATTTGCAAATGATTAGGGGCAAAACTATTGATCCTCACTGAAATCCTTTTGAGCAAATCAAAGGAATATGGTACACAGAGGTAAAGAGGAGGTTGCTGTATAAAATCCAGGTTTTTCTGTCCCCTTTCTGCTCTTGGTGAAATTTGAAGGCCCAGAGGAAGGTCAGGTGGCTCACTGTGTCTTCTCAGCATTCCTGGTTGTTTTCCTCATTGCCTGCTACCATTTCCTTTCCAGCTAACTTTGCTCAGTAAAACTTTGCCTTGGAGGTTGGCTTGGATTTTATTCATTGAGAGGTTGAGTTGCTTGGAGCACAACTTGCAGCCAGCAGAATTCCAATAGATGTGGTGCAAAAACAGGGCTGATTCAGGAGCCCTTTGAGTGTCATGATAATCTAAAGTACTCACACTATGTTATCTGTGCAGCATTCTGCAACTGCTGTTATTCAAAGTCATTTTCTCTGAGTTAAAATCAGCCTCAATGGGGGTTGGCAGAAATGAGGACCTTCAGACAAATCTGGTAGTGTAAAAACGGGTAGGTCTGTGAGAAGCCATGTTTAGAAAGTGGAAAGGAAGTCCCACTGACCCAGCGATTTCAGAGCAAGGAGTAGATATCCACAGAGCAACTAGGACACATCAGTGTTGTAGTGATCCTCAGAACATCCCTGAAGAAGAAACTATCCAGATGTCCATCAACTAAGGCGTGAAAATGTACTATGTGATGCAGCCCTTCCATGAACTATATTGCTCAGTGTGAAATAATCCATGCAAGCGTTTGGCCTTCAACTACTCAGCCTTATCTTAATCAAAATATCCCTGACACAATCACATTATGGGGAAAAATTGGTTTTGTGGATTCTAGTTATGGAGATTTCCTATTATTCTTATCTCATACTTTTGGACACCCAGTCAGTCAGGCAATGGTAAAGGGAGCTCCTATTGAAGAAGCTGTTTACTTTAGGACAAACCCAAAACAATGAACAAGAACAAGAAGATAGTCCACAACCAACATGTGATCCCTTGCTGGGAAACAAGCCTACTCTACATGGCCTTGGGAACTTGCTAAGCAAGATTGAATAATAGGCCAAGAATCCTGATTCGGAGTCCGGTTATGAGGAGAAAGCATATCACTGACTGAGCTGTCTATAGGCTATGTCCAGTATGTACCTATCTCATTCAAGATTTGTTTTTTATGCCTCCAAACTATCCTGTGGGATTTTTTTATATTAGCATTAACTGGGGAACTAAACAGGTTACAGCAATGTACTGTGCTTGTATTGTGCGAAAACAAATATTTTGTGTGTTTGAGAGTGTGCACTACAATTGTCGTAGACATACAGGGGTGTTGTTCAGTTTCTAGATGACCATCCACTTTAAAGTTCAGTGTTTAGCCTTAGGAATATTGTCATGTACCACACTCTTGCTGATTATAGGACCTATAGAGTGTGCATGGATTTCATGTGAAATGGTTTTTCTGGGTGTTTGCAGATACAGGGGTTGGCAAGTACAACCCAGGCAGGTTCCTGCACTGGAGAAATAATCATAGGCTTCACTTCAGTTCTGGACAGGTTCCCCATAAGGCATCTACATGGATTTCTAGGTTGCTAACATCTCTCTTGAGGTCTGATTCAGAAATTTCTACTATGTTATTATTCAATATAATTTACGTGGACTATTGGAGAAATATGGTGTTTTCTTTAAACTCCAGTACATTGTGTAATTCACAGTTCACTTTCTAGCAGTTTTTAAAAGCTGAGAAAAAATCCAAGCCCAGGTCCTCTATGTCACTTGGGGATGCCAGGAATGACCTCTGCTGATAGGTCATGCTAGATTGTCCAGCTGAGTAGAGCTGGTGTGGGAGGGACAGCAGAACTGACAAATCCTTACCAGGCCTTTGTCCCTTCCTTCCCTAGGTCTGCAATACTCCAGCAGAAACTGGAACACTGCACAGCCCAGGACAAGATCTCCCTGGGAGAGACTTGCTGTAGGAGGAGCACTGAGTGTGTGCAGCAAATCCACCACTACTGAATCTCATCCCTAACAACCAAGGCAGTCGTGGGCTGCATTTTCTTCCTGCTTAAATTCCTCTTGTCAAGATTATTCCCATCAGTAACTGCTTTTCTACTCTGTTGTCAAGGTCAATCACAGGCTGTAAGTCTGTGCTGCAAAATGAGCAGCCAAGAAATGCTGCATAGCACAATTCTTGTTTTTGGGTTTGGTTTGCGTTTTGATTACATTGGTTATTTGGTTTTTCTTGTTTTCATTTGAAGTTTTGTTATTTATCTGGTGTTGTTGAGTTCTTTTAATTGATTTGATATTTTGTATATATTGACTGCTGACTTTCAGTTACTTATGAGTTAATTAGATGCATTCTTATGAAAAAACAAACAAACAAACAAACAGTGATCTCAAAGCAAGCCAGTAAGTAACATCCCTCCATGGCCTCTGCATCAGCTCCTGCTTCCTGACCTGCTTGAGGTCCAGTCCTAACTCCCTTTGGTGATGACCAACAATGTGGAAGTGTAGAAGGAGGATGTCTGTTCCAACCCGGGCAAGTAGCAGCCTCATTGTTCTTACATGTTAGACTGCAGCAGAAACTGGGAGTTCAATAATGAAGCAATGATATCTGAGAACAAAGGAGCACTTGCCAACTTAATGTCAGCACATTTCATGGGATTGTGTGAAAACACTGCAGCAGACCTGTGTGTAAGCTGGCACGGTGAGAATGTGTCCTCCTGACACCATTTCTTTCAAGAACCTTTATTATAGATTATTTAAACCTTATGCATATACAATTCAATAAAAATGAGTGAATCGTCCAGATTCTTTGTTGGGTATGAAGATGCAGAAAACAATCCTGGAAACAATCTTCTTCTACCATGCTGATGAAGATGATGGGGATGAGTCTCCAACAAAATGGCAGATTGTATTTAGAATATGTTTCATGGCAAAGAAATCCAAATCCAAGCCCATGAAGAAAATTCTGGAAAAGATCTCCTTCTCTAAGTACATCACAATAGTGATTTTTGAAAAGGAAGTTATTTTGAATGAATCTGTGGAAAACTGGACTTTATGTGATTATCTTATTCCTTTCCATTCTAAACGATTTCCACTGAACAAAGCAGTTGTCTATCAGAACTCAGGAATCCATTTGTAGTCAATGACTTGAGAATGCAGTATCTCATACAAGATAAAAGAGACATTGATAGCATTCTTCTAGCTGAAGCTACTTCCTTGGTATGCAATTCTGAACTGTGATCCAGATAACCTAAAAGAATGCAATCTGACTGAAGGAGGAGATCATGTAGAAGTGAATGGGGAAGTTTTCCAAAAGCCATTTATGGAAAAGGTAGTCAGTGCAGAAGACCAGAACGTTTATATTTCTTATCCAAGATCCACCAGAGCTGGATGTCATAGATGTTTTAGGGAGATTGGCAGTAGAAGTAGCGTGTATTCCCCAGAAAGCAACATGCGGAAAACATGGTCATATATATATATATGAAGAGTTTATGCCTACAGATGGTACTGATGTTAATGTTTATACCATGGGTCCAGACTATGCTCATGCTGAAGCTCCAAAATCTCAGCTCTCGATGGCAAGGTAGAACATGACAGCAACGGAAAGGAAGAAAGATACCCTGTCATTCTCAATGCATGGGAGAAGCTGATTGCATGGAAAGTCTGTCTTGCTTTTAGGCAAGCAGTTTGGGCTTTGAATTCTTATGCCCCAATGGACAGTCCTATGTGTGCAATGTCAGTAGCTTCAGTTTTGTGAAAAATTCCGTGAAGTACTATGATGACTGTGCAACAAATCATGACAATATCATAATGCGTGATCTTGTGCCACAGTTTCATATCCCATGGACAATACCATTAGAAGCTGAAGATATTCCAATTGTACCAACAACCTCTGGAACTCTGATGGAACTTTGAGGTGTCATGGCTGTGATCTGCCATGAGGATAGAACACCAAAAGAGAAAATGAAAATGAAAGTGAGGCATCAGGAGTTTTTTGATCTTTTTGAAAAGTGTGATGGTTATAAATCAGGGAAGTTAAAGCTCAAGAAGCCAAAACATTATAGGAAGTCCTGGATATTCCACAGCAGCTTCTTATGGAGGTGGGTTAAAATAGTGACTCTGACATTGAAGAAATAGAGTCAAAACTTTGACATCTTAAGACTGTGTTAGAGATTTATGGTCATTTTCGGGAATAAAACATAAGGTCCAGTTGACCTATCTCCCCCATGGTTGTCTGAAAATGTTGAGGGAGGAGAAAGATAACCAAAGAGAGGAGCCATCCTTACTTTTGGTTCTAAAATGGGGAGGAGAACTGACCCCTGCAGGCAGCTTTCAGGCTAAAGAGATGGGAAGAGCTTTTAGGTGTATGTAGCCTGGAGGTCAAGGATATTATGCAAGGTTTCCTGGTTGTGGTTTACACTGACTACATAGCACCTACAGATATGACCTCAAAATATATGTCTCTGATGAAGGGCAGGTCCAGATGACTGAGGCTGCTTTTGCAAAGGGTCTCTTGGCTCTAGAAAGACAGCTTACCCCCATTTTTGTTCAGTTGGTGAAAAGTGCAAATATGAATGGCTTTTTGGATAGTGACAGTGACTCTGTGAGTAGATGTCAGCAGCGTGTGCAAGTGAGACTTCATGAAATACTTCAGAAAAGCAGAGATTTTACAGCTAAACACTATGAGTTTTCTCCATCTAGAAGGATTTATGTTGTCAAATCAGTGCATTTAATTACAAATCCACTGAAAACCTATGACAAAGTATATTTCTTGATTCAATGTTTGACTTCCCAAATCACACATCAGATGGAAGATTCCAAATCAGCTGATATTCAGCTTTACCAGAGTGAGACGCTGGAACTCTTGCTGCGTAGATGGTCCAAGTTGGAGAAGGACATTAAAACAAAGAATGGAAGATATGATATTAGTAAGATCCCCGACATACATGACTGCATCAAATACAATGTTCAGCATAATGGTTCCTTGAAGTTAGAAAATACAATGGAACTATATAGGCTTTCAAAGACATTAGCAGATATTGTTATCCCTCAGGAATATGTTATAACCAAAGCTGAAAAAAAATGGGAGATTGCCAAAGGTTATTGGACTCCATTAGTTAGAAAAATCCAATCAGATCTTCAGAGGACACAAGATGATGACACTGTCAATAAACTCCATCCTGTTCTAGAGGTGTTCTGTCTCCTGAACGGCACATCTGCACCAGATTATACTTTACCAGTGAGAGTCACGTGCACTCCTTACTATCCACTCTTCACTATGGTGCCATATGTGATGAATCAAAGGATGAGCAGTGGAAAGGAGCCATGGATTATCTAAACATTGTCAATGAACTCAACTCCATGATGCAGATTGTTATCATGTTCTATGAAGATCTTGACAAGGATCTTTCCTCAGAGGAATGCTTTCATGTTGAAGTACACTTTAGTCCTGGAGCCAAATGCTATGAAGAAAACAAGAATTTGCAGTCTGGCTATGGGTATAGGCCAGCTTCCAGGGAGAATGAAGGCAGAAGTTCTCTTAGAATTGATAATGATGAATCCCATACCTCTAAAAGAGATGAAGTTGATCTGGCTGTGATGTTGTTTAAACCATTAGTGTCAGAGTCAATTCATATATACAGGAAATAACCACTTCCAAGGTCCAGGAAGATGACTACAGATGAGTTGTATCTGAAAGTGCCAACTATCTGTGAACAACAAGAGCTCTTGTGGAACAGAAGCAGAATCCTACTGTAGGCTTTGAGCTGTATCCAGCAATCTGTCCTCTAGAAATGCCCTGTTTTTTAAGCAAGGGGATGACTTTCTGGCTTTCATTGTTTCTCCATCAACTGAGGTTCTGCGCAAGGTCCCTGAAATGTCCTCTATGGCCTCACGTACCAGTCCAGGAATGAGAAGAAAAATTTCCTTAAATACATATGCACCTACAAAGATCGTCCCAACACTATCTGCTGCCTTAAGTGTAAGTCTCCAAATTTACCACTTACAGTTCATAAAAAGAAACTCTAAAAATGCCTCTCTTGCTAATACAGAAAAAATACACATAAATTGACAAGTTAATCTGTAGAAAATATTTTCCTTACACATTTATTTACCATCAAGAAAAATTTCTTGGTTCTTCAAGAAAACTTTTTTCTATATTAGCAAGAGAGGCATTTTTAGAATTTCTTTTTATGAACTATAACTGCTAAATTTGTAAATCTTACACTTAAAGCAGCAGATGGTGTTGGGACAATTCTTGTAGATGCATATGTATATAAGGAAATTTTTCTTCTCATTCCTGGACTGGAACGTGAGGCCATAGAGGACATTTCAGGGACCTTGGCACAGAACTTCAGTTGATGGAGAAGCAATGGAAGCCAGAAAGTCATCCACTTGCTTTAAAAACAGGGCATTGTGAAGTGTTTCTACAGGACAGATTGATGGAATGCAGCTCAAGTTTTTCTTGAGACCTATGGACTCAGGTCTAAAATGGGAGTTCTGCTGTTAATATGTGTCATCCATGGTATATTTCTTGTGTTTTCATTCTTATGTCCAGTGTATTTATAGATTTTGCCAAGAAAACTCAGAAGATTGAACATTTGTAGTGTTTACACATGATGACATTTGGAAGAAAGATTGAGATGACAATTGTAATTTCATCTAATAATAAAAAAGAAGGAAGTCATTCTCCTCAGTGGCTTTTCTCCTTGATGCACAAATAATTGTTTGAAACACTTGAAATTACTTAGAAACTAAACAGCCAGCTAAATAAGAATCTTAAACATTGTATATGATGTAACTTAAGATAGTAAGCTGTAGCTTCAAGCTTATGTTTAGAAGAAGTACTAGACCCTTATTTTATAAAGAGATATTGTAATTCTTCAAAAGAGACTTCTAACCTTAAATCATCTTATATGAGCTGACTTCTAGAGAATAGGCATATTATATTATCTTGCTTGTTTAAAAAGGGATAAGATACAGAAGTTCCAAATATATACAAATAAATAAGTTCATATACTTCACTTGAATGTAAATGGATTATATGGTGACAAATCTTGTAAACAATTGAATGTATTGTCATTTTCTGTATGTGAATATGTGGTTAATGTACTCATTATGGGGGGTGAAGAAACTACTTTTGTTTTTTAAGTGGAATGAATTAAAATTCTTTTTAGAAAAAAAGTAAGTTGAATTTAAAGCATTTCATCATTTTATTTGTGATCTTTCTTTTATGTTTTGAAATAGAAAATCTCCGGCGCATTTTATATTTAAATACTCTTTAGGAAAACTTATGAATGAGCTTAAAAAATTAAATAAATAAAACAGTGATCTCCAACTCTTCACTCTTAAGAACCTTCTTTATTCTAGTGTGGTGTCACCATCTTGAAATCCCACAGCTATCAGACAGAGATGGATCTCTGCATTCTCAAGGGACTTGGACTTCATAATTACTTCCTAGCCAGACTGAGCTTCAAAGGTGATTGAACTTTCATTGTAGATAGTGTGTCCAACTCTGTGTATACCAACTTCATGATGGAAAAATTACCCATGTTGTATACTTGTCAAATATTTAGCTACTGCTAAAATACACTATTAAGTGGATGGTAGTGTTGAACAACTTAATGGGAAACATCAGTATTTCTGTAATATCTCTCAAGAAATAAAAACATAGTCTAAAGGAATATAAAGCTTTCAGAAAATGCAGAACTGCGCGCCTCTGATTTCTTTCAATTATACTCTCTGTGGTAAATTCACAACAGAGATAATAAATCCAAGACATTTCAGGACAGAGGAATTTTGGGTTGGTTGTTTTGTTGTTCTTGATTATGATAATGACTTTTGTGGTTGCAAATGCATTTGGTTCTGTTTGGTTTTTTTTACCTCAAGGACAGCACACAGTTTACTTTCCAGATGTTTTAAAAGTTGAGAAACAATCCAGGCCCATGTGCTCTATGAGTTTGCTCCATCCCCCCTTTTATTAAAATCAGGGGCTGCTTTTGATTTTTATTTTATTTATTTTATATTTATGCGTGTTGTGCCTGCTGTAGGTCTGTGTACCACATGCATGCCATTCTGAAAGGCCAGAAGAGGTCATTGGGTTTCACCTGGAACTGAAGTAACAGAGAGTTGTTAGATGCCCTGTGGGTCTTTTAGGAAACAAATTCTCAAATGATGAGCCATCTCTCTACCCCCTAACATGGACTGAGCACCGGGTCCCTAATGGAGAGTTAGAGAAAGGACTGAAGGAGCTGAAGGGGTTTGCAACCCCAAAGGAAGAACAACAATATCAACCAACTAGACACCCCAGTGTTCCCAGGGACTGAACCACCAACCAAGGAGTACACATGGAGGGACTCAGGGATCCAGATGCATATGTTGCTGAGAATGGCCTTGTCAGGCATCAATGGAGGAGAGGTCCTTGGTCCTATGAAGGCTTGATACCCCAACGTATTGGAATTCAAGGGCAGGGAGGTGGGAGTGGGTGGGTAGGTGGGGGAACACCCTCATAGTAATAGGGGGTGGAGGAAACGGATAGGAGATTTCTGGGGGTTGGGAGACCAGGAAAGGGATAACATTTGTAATGTAAATAAAGGAAATATCCAATAAAAAAAACAGTGTATATCATAGAGAAGAGATATTAATAACAGGAGCTGATGTTTTTATGAGCAAAGATAACAGTATAAGAGAAATTGTGAATAAATCAGAAAAATATGAAGCAACTTGCAGGAAGCATTAGGTTCTGAAAGATTATAAAACTAAAGATATGTTTATAGAAGAGTTTGTGGACCCAGGAAAGACTTCTCAATAAACCAGTTCATCTCCAGCTGGTGGTATAAAAGCCATAAGGTAGTGTGCAGAACAAAGTCAGACTGGAGGATCAGAGGTGACAACTTATTGTGATTAGCCTTTTCTAGAAGTTTGTGCTCTCCACCAACCCCCATGTTTGAGAGCTCCAGAGATAGGACACATAATAGTCTCTGCGCAAAG
This sequence comes from Uromys caudimaculatus, assembly GCA_028551405.1. NCBI lineage: Eukaryota > Metazoa > Chordata > Mammalia > Rodentia > Muridae > Uromys > Uromys caudimaculatus. The sequence continues at coordinate 13,117 of JAPYYD010003313.1, forward strand.
GGAATTCTCTGAACTGTAGTTTATTAGTGACTCTGAACATCTTAGAAAGTTTAAAGTGATATAAAAAAGGGGGTGTGGGAGGCCTGTGTAGCAGTAGTATGGTAATCTGCTTTAAACTCTTGGGTGGAGGGAGCTCGCATTCCTAACTACCTGCTCAATGTACAGGATTCTAGAAGGAAAGACACACATACATAGCCTTATATTTATTATGTCTTAACAGTGCAACGGCTGGGCCACTCTCAAACGTCCAAGTTGCTAATGCCTCGCCTCTGATACCCCTGCATTATTACTGACTAAAATCTACATTCCTTCTTTGCTACCTGTGACCCAATCAGGGAGGGGCCTCCTGGGGCTGCTCCTCCCTGACTCTTACATGATTGTTGCACAGTCTTCTGCAGCTCCCTGAGGCAGATCCTCCTACTACTTTGGCATAGAGTTACTAAAAGCCTTCTTCTTCCCTTGGTTCCCTTCTTCAGGAAATCTAAAGTCCCACCTCTGTCTCCCTGCATAGCCATTGGCCGCCAGCAACCTCATTCACCAAGTATAATCAGCTGAGGACAGACACCCTCAGTGTCTCACTTGGGACTCTCCTGCAATTTGGGAACCCATAATGCAAGCATTAAGCCAAATCCATAACAGGCCTAAACTTGCTATTACAGATTTGATAAGAGGCCATATTATCAAGCTACCTTCTAAACATTTATGCTTATAAGTTCTGAACTGTACAGCTCTCATGCTTGGTCAGAGATGCTACATTTTTTTTTAACAGTGGGATGTAGTCAATACTAGGATGAAAACTGGGCTAAGTGTTGTGAATAAAAGACTGGGTGCTTAGCAAAAAATGGGACATCTTTGTCAACATTCCAAAGGTTTGGGGAATATCATAGAATAGGAGACAGAAAGAATGTAAGAGCCAGAGAAAGGAAAGAATTTTGTGAGATGCTATTCTCTGTATATGATAAGGCTGTTCTGCTCACAAACTCATAAAAGGTTGGCTTACCTGCACAAGAGCTGCAAAGACTAAGCCAGCCAAAACCTCATACCCTCATGAAGAGTTTTGGCACAGGATAGCTACTGGAAGATGGACATCATTTCTTTTTTGAGGAGATTCCCATTAATAGAAAAGATGTTTGTGACAATTGTGAAAGGTGTCATTTCCCTAATTTCTCTCTCAGCCTGTTTATC
>JAPYYD010003314.1:0-14299 GCA_028551405.1 Uromys caudimaculatus
AATAATAATAATAATAATAATAATAATAATAATAATAATAAAAAGAAAAGTCAAGTCTCTTCTCCCTCCTTCTGTTGGAAGCTCTTTCCTCTGTTCTTGCCTTGGAGGCTCTCTACTCTTTGCTTGTCCTCCACCACTTAGGGAACTGAGGTCACTAGCCTCATTCAAGCTTTAAGCAGCTGGTTAGTTAGACCTTAGTGCTTCATGGCAGACAGTGACTTATACAAGTACTCCCATAATCTCCTTTTCATTTAGTTTGTTTCCCACTTCCGGTTTTTGTTTTGTTTGGGTGTGCTCCTGTGTGTACAGGTGTGCATGCTGTCATGTGCATTCTTGTGCACGTGCAGGTGGAGCACGTAGGGTGTCATTCCTCAGGTGCTGTACACTTTATTATTTTGAGTCAGGGTCTCTCACTGACCTGCGGCTCACCATGTAAGTTGTCTAAGCTGGCCAGTGAGCCCTGGGGAATCTGCCTGTTTTTGTAATCCCAGCACTGGGATATAGGAGCATGCATCGTGTTGGGGTCAGTGGGGCTCAAACTCAGGTGCTCAAGCACTTTACCAGCTGAGCTATCTGTCCAGCCTCTTGTTTTTTGAGTTTCGGAAATTTATATCTTCATCAGTCTTCCGAGGCTGACACCATTTCAAATGGGGACTATCTTGCACACCTGATGATCTTTTATAGCACCTGGTTTGGAGTTCGGAGGGACGGCAGGGGTGGGTCGAAAGACCCTAGACAATAAAAATCTGCAAGGCAGTACCTTCTCTTACCTTCTGGGGAGCCCACACTCTCTTCCTGTCAGGAGAGGTGAACAGATGGGGACATATTGGAAGGATGGGAGTGAGGCTGCTGTCCAGGTAGTTGAAAGGAATTCTGCCCAGAGTCACTGCATCTAAGACAAAGGCTAAGGAAAAGGCTGTCATTGGGTTCCTTGGCAACCCATGTCTGGGAGAGGCATGCGAGGACCTGAGGGCACCCTGGGCGGAAGCAGAAGACCGCTGGTATACCACCTGGGATGCGTCTGTTTAAGAACCCATGTTCAGTTTCCGAGGACTGTCCTAAGCCTTCCAAGGGAACGAAGAGCCTTGTTAGGGCATGCTCCACATCTTCCCCATGGTATTTATAGGGTCGCTTCCCTCTTGACTCCCAAAAGCAGCATAAATAAAGCTTTGGTTTTGAGAGGGGAAGACTGTTTACTGTAATTAGATAGTTAAAGACCCTCATTAGTTGTCTTTGCTGGGCCCAATACTCAGCAGTATCAAAATGAGGGCCTTTCAGCTCAGCCTGCCTCCTTCCCTGCTCCCAGCACCCTTCTCTGAGGGTCCCCATTCATAATTCTCTTCGGTCCTCAAGCCTCATAACCATACCCTTGACCCTTGACCCAGTGAAGCCTCATTACTTTCTTCCTGCATATGGAAGAAAGCATTTTCCCAGTGAAAAAGGTTAAGGAACAGGTGGACCACCCAGCAGTGTGGAGGCACAGTTCATCTGGCTCTGCAATTATCCCAGAATAACCCATTTCCATTTGCAAGAGTAGACTACATTTAAATAAGTATTCTCTTCAAATAAGCTTTCATTAAGTTGGATTCCTCTGTCGTGTGCAAGCTTGACGAGCAGGCATGCATTTAGGACTTACCCCAGGTTAGGTTTTGGAGGGGAGGCGAAGTGAAGTTTAGGAGACGGAGAAGCTCATTACAGCACAGACACCCCAGGTTTGACACAAGCAACCCTGAAATGCTCAGCGCATGGTAATCCCTAAGGTGCCTGAGCTTGTGGAGAAATGGTTGAGGAGATTTCTTGGGGATTCAGTGGTGTTTTACTGTTTTGCTATTAGAAGCATCGTCCTGGCCTCTTGGTTGAGAAGCTTCAGTATCTTCACACTCACTGCAGAGGCTGGATTGGTGGATGTCCGAGGGATGGCTACTCATGCCAGATTGCAACACATTGTTTTTCTTAGTGTTTTCAGTCCAAACAGAATACAGGCTGAGCGCCTGCTTAAAAGCTACTACATGGCAGCCCTGGGTTTAGAAGCCATTCTGCCTGGCCACCTCAGCCTGTGCCTCTACATTCCTCTAGGGTGGAGCTGACTGCCTGTTGTCAGGGAGTCAGATGGAGCTGGGTGTCATCCCACATGACCTCAGGAGGTATGGGGTGCTGAGCAGACCTCTGTTGCTTCCAGAAGCATTATCAATGTGCCTAGGCTTACTGGAATGTGTTATGCTGAGTTTGTTGATATCCTTGGGAGACCTGATCTTTTCTGAAGGGGAACAGAGATGAGGTAAATCTGGGGGAGATGGGAGGTTGTGTGTGGGGCAGGCTGGGAGGAATGGAGAGAGGGGAAACTGAGGCTGAGATGTACTATATGAGAGAAGAATAATTAAAACAATAGCTTCTATGGTGTGAGAGTCAGAAGAGAGGCTATGGCGGTACACGGAAAGCACATGTGTGCTGATAAGTCTGTGTCCTCATGTAGCCCAGGACTGTGTGCAACGAGTAGACACCAATAAAAATAAAAAATAAATGGCTTTGTAGAACTGATTTTAGGTATCAGGTGCTAGATCACACTGTCTGCTTTTGGCTTTTCAGATAGTGAAAAGCACTCTGTAGCCCAGGTTGGCCTTGTGTTTAAGATCTTCCTGCTTCAGCATCCTGAGTGCTGGGTAGCAGGAGTGCACTACATCTAGCTCAAACGAACTACTTCTGTTTTTCTTCTATTATTTGTGTGTGTGTGTGTGTGTGTGTGTGTGTGTGTGTGTGTGTGTGTGTGTGAATGTTTGCCTGCGTGTATACCCATATACCACATATGCACAGTGCCCTCAGGGGCCAGAAGAGGGCATCAGATCCCCTGAGACTGAAGTTATGAATCACCATGCAGGTAATGGGAAGTGAACCCCTGTCCCCTAAAGAGGCAGCTAGGGCTCTTAACCACTGAGCCATTGCTCAAACTCCTGTTGCTTTCCTCTCTTTGTGTCTCTCCCCCTCTTTCTCGTTAAACTTGAAACAGTCTCATATAGCCTGGGGTAACCTCCTGAGTATTGCAATTACTGCTGTACAGCATCTGACATCAAACCCAGGGCCTCATGTATGTAGCAATTGCCCTACCAGCTAAGTGACATCCTCAGATCTATTTTACCTTTTTAAGAGTTAAAAATTATCAAAGGCAGGGGGGGTAGGGTAGGATTGGGACGAGCAGGGGTGCTTGGGCGTGATTAAGAGGTTGTTCATAAAACCTTAGAAAATCACCAAGAGGCCAGATGGGTGATATACCTAGAGCCAAGTAAACATTAATATGAAGATGCAGTGGAAGGGAGGTGACATCTGATGGCGCTGTGGGCTGAACTGTGTCCTCTTGGAATTCTGATTTTGGAGTCCCAACACTGAGCATGTCAGAATAAGACCTTGTTTAGAGACAGGTCTTTATAGAGGTCAGCAAGTGGAAATGAACTCATGGTCATGAGCCCCAATCCAATATGACAACACCTTTATGGAATAGAGATGTGTGGACACAGAAAAGACTGTATATGGACCCCTTGAGAAGGCTCTGTGGGTGGAGAGAGTGTGGACCAGACTGTCCTCTCTTAGATGTGCAAGCAGCCAGATGAGCTGCTGGCCTCTGTCCTTGGAGATACAGAACTGTTGAATCTTCCAGTCTGTTCATCACAGCACCCGCAGCAAGCTGGTGCAGGCTCATGAGTGGAAGGAGCTTTCAGAAGGATTTCAGAGAATGTGTGTGATGCTGGTGGGTATTCTGCTCCAGCCAAGAGAGCGATCAGAGAGAGGCGAGGCACAAAGAAGCTGTGTCCTGCCTTGGACTCATGGTTGGAAAGTACAGGGATGCCGGGCAGGGTGTGCATACTTCATCTCAGCCATAGAAGGCTGAGGCTGTCCTACATGAGAGGCTCCAGGTCAGGCTGGGCTTTGTGATCCTGTCACAAAGTGAAAAGGACAGGGAAGGAAAGAAGAAAGGAGAAAGAAAAGGAAAACAGAAGAAAAAGAAGAGAAAAATTGAGGGGAGGAGAGGAAAAAGAGAAACTTTGAGACTCTAGGAGTTCCCAAGAGATCTGAATACACAGGTTCTGCCACAGTGGCTCATATGACTAAGGACTCGCTATTTGACATTAAAAGTTGTTTGGAACTCACCTATTTCACTGTTTAAACAACTGATGTTCTGCAAAGATGCACACCATCTAGAAAGCAGCACACATATCACAGACTCCATTCTCTGCCTATGACAGGCATCACTAATGGATCAGAAAACTCTTTTTCCCTGATCTAGTCTTGTCTCCATATCTTTCTCAATTAGTAAAGCAGGCAGCATAACCAATCATTCTGACATGACATGTCTCCTGTTCTTGAGCCAAAACATGCATAGGGTTATTTCTGAGAAACACACTTGCCAGGAAAAGGTCATGGACATTTTTGTATTTGAATTGACACTGCCAGGTTTCTACTCACACATAATGTGTAGGTATGTGCCATTAGGGACATAGCTGCCTTATGTGTAGACTCTGGCCTATTACTGTCACCATTAGCTTTTTCGTGAAGAGAAATAGGAGTCTATTTCAACATATAGATGAGAAAGCCGAGGCCCAAGAAACTCCTTGGGAAGCTGGGAAGAGAAAGCCTCCATTAGCCAACAGATTCACAGACCTCCCTCAGTCTTCTCTTGGAAAACTTTCTTCAAGTCTCTCTATGCTCTTGCAGAGACTCAGTCCGTAGCTCACTATGACATGCTAGTTGGTGTTTACTTTAAATGGCTTCCAGAATTCTCCTCCACAGAGGCCACATGCACATACATGCTGTAATGTCTACACATAGCTTAGCTAGGCTCCCGTCCCTCATGGCCTGTTGCACCTTCTCCACAGTGAAGTGGTTTAGTAACTTTGAGACCTAGCTTGGTGAGTGCTGCAGTCACTCAGCAGTTTCTTGATTTATCTTGTCTATTACTATCACCATTCAGTAATTACTCTATGAGAGGGCTCTAGGATGCCGGGGGACATTTCCCTACCTATAGGTCAGAGGATTTAATATGTATTTAATTGTGTGTATATGTTCATGTATGTGGGTGAATGTGTGCACATGACTGTGGAAATTCAAGACTACCTGGGGTGTTCTTCAGGCAGCAACCTCTACTGTTTGCTTGAGACAGGATCTCTCATTGGGTTGAAATTTTGCCTAGCAGGTGAGACTAGCTGGCCAAGGAACCCCAGAGATCCAACTGTCTCCACCCCATCTCACCATCATGGAGATTGTGGGCACACAACACCATGCCCAGATTTTTATGTGAGTTCTGGGGATTCCACTCAGGACATGTTTTCAAGGCCAGCATGCTCCTGGCTGGGCAGTCTCCAGAGCCGGCAATAGTTATTTTATGAATAATATACCCATTTTTTGTTCTCCCAGAAACATCTTATACAAAACTGGAAGTTTACCACATACTTGTAACGTCACAGCATACAGTGACCATTGCATGATGGTGTCAATGAAACACAGTCTACACTGTCAAATCATTCCAATGTCTCCCTTATCTGGGCTTCTTGCAACACCCCCAGACCCACCTGGTTCCCGAGTGTCGTAGCAGCTGTTAAATCTCCTTCACCTTGCCTGCTTTTCTCAGGCTCTGGTCTTCTTTATCCTCTGCAATCCCAGTTCTCCAGGCCTAGTCTGGGTCATTTCGGGTCTATTTAGAGCTTCAGGAGGAAGATGATGCAGAGGAGCCCTGGATCCAAGGATCTGGTACAGGCCTGACTGGGATATTTGGAATGGAAGAAGAGAAATATCATCTGGTCACTCTTGTGTTCCACTAGTTTCATCTGTACAAGCAAAACAGGCTGATTCTACTGAAGTGGGATCTAAAGCATGACCACTGGGCCTTCTCAAGGCCCAGGCCCAGGCCAAAGTGTACCTGTCTATTCTGTCCAGATCTAGCTTCAGAGTCCCACCTAGGAAAGAACATGTTGGAAATCACAGATTTACCTTCTTGCATCTTTGGAGTGATAATATTGGACATGCAGCTTGGTACCGCTGAAATTTGCGGGCTCAGAGACAATAGTGAGCTTACAGTGTGTAGATGAAGGGCAAGCCAATCCCTGGGGCTCAGAGAATGGCTCAGTTGGTAAAGTGCTTTACTTATACACATGCAAACATGTATTTGAGTCCCTCATATGTATGTAAAGGACCCAGCATGAAGATGTCTGCTTGTAATCCCAGAGCTGGAGAGGCAGAGATGGGGGTACACAGAGGAGTTGAACTTCAAGGCCAGTGAGGGAACCTGTCTTGATGAAGGTGAGCAGCACCTGAGGAGTGACATCCCAGGCTGACCTCTGGCGTCTACATGCACGTGTGCACATACATACATGTATACATACACATGCATATCTGTATAAACATGGGCATACACAGACATGGGCACACACAGAGAAGAACACAATTTCAATTTCTATTATGTGCCTGAGCTTAGAGGTCAGACTTGTAGGAACCAGTTCTGACCTTCCACCAAGTAGGTTCCAGACACTAAGCCCAGGGTGTCAAGCTTAGCTGGCAGCAGATGTCTTTACCTGATTACATAGCCCAGCAGCCTGACCAATAAACACATTTCTAATGGCGAAAATGCAGGTATTGGTGGGTTGGGATCTTCGGGGAGCAGGGGTGATGCAGGTCTTCCTTTGGGGGCTTGCCTCCCCTGACCTTCTGATACCCCAGCCTTTGTCTAGATGGCTGGTCCAGGCTCCTGAAGAGAGCTCTCCATCATCTGGCTCAGCCTTCGGGCCAAAGAGCTCCTCCAGAGCCCAGCGCATCTCAATAAAAAATGGGAACGGCTTTCCCCCTTCATTTTAATTAACATTATGCCTACATTTCTAGGATAATGGATAATTAAGTGAGTTCCCCTGGCATTACAATGTTCTCAGAAATAATTTATGATTTCGTCTTGCTCTGAGAAGGCTGTTTGGGTTGGAGCTGAAGTTTCACCATAAATATTTCCAAGGAGCATTTGCCCGTCCGTGATCTGTCTTCGTGCGGCTGAGATCTTGTATCTCTGCAAAATGTCTTCTGTAATTTTTTTCCCCAACAGGCTGCGCTTCCATACTTTGCTTTCTTTGTGAGCCCAGAATTGTCTGTAGAACGATGTGCCCTTCAGCTGCCTGAGTCCACTGGTTTAAGCCAGTTTGTGCCCATTTGGTGTTATAGAAAAACCTTAGTTTTCAGAACCGGGTTGGGTTCAAGTCTCATCTGAAGAGAAACTGAACAAAAAAAGAGATAACCCTTACCTACTGTGTGTGTGTGTGTGTGTGTGTGTGTGTGTGTGCAGGCACATACATGCATACATGAATATGTCAGTCAAAAGAACTCCATCACTGAGCTGTAGCCACAGCCTCCATGTCCACAATAAAGCAGTGACCAGGCATTGCCAGCATCACACCCAACAGGTACCTATCTAGTACATAACAGAGCTGGATTCGAACTCAGGCAGACTGCCTCCACCCCTCATGAGCCTATCAAATGTCTTCTATGGGATCTGTGTTGTCTGTCTCCCTTCAGACAGCCCATCCAGGAGACTGTGGTGAAGAATATTCTGTGTAGAGCGGTAGCCACTTGTTGGGTTGGCGTTTGGACCTGGCCTACAAGGTTTAATTTCCAAATGCAAGTTTTGCTTCTCTTACAGTGTCAGCTCAATCTGTACTTTGGAGTTGGGCAGTTCTAGGCAGCTCATAAAAACGATGACAGGTAAGAGTGCTTTCCACTAAGCCTGAGTTTGATCTCTGGAAACTGACATGGTATGAAGAGAAAACCAACTCTGGGGGGAGGGTTGTTCTCTCTCTCTCTCTCTCTCTCTCTCTCTCTCTCTCTCTGTGTCCTCTCTCCTCTCCTTTCTCTCCCATTTCTCCCCTCTCTCTCCTCTTTCCTTTTTCTTTCTCTCCTCTCCCCACTCCCCCTCTCTTTCCTGAGAATTGAACCCAAGGCCTCGGCCATTCCAGGCACATTCTCCACCGGTGAGCCCCATCTCCAGCTTTTGTCCTTTTGTGTGTGAGGGCAGCTTCATTAAGTTGCCCGCAGTAACCTTCAACTCACTTGTAACCCAGACAGGACCCAAACATGCCACTCCTATGGCTCAGCGTTCTGAGTAGTTACCAGGCAAATTCTGACAGCATTGTCGTGTATGCCATTTCGTCCTAACCAGATAGTGTGGGCCCTGACCCTGGTCTATTGAAACTGAAGAATCAAATGTCTGTGGGAACCTCTCTGTCTCTGCTGGGTCCTTTGGAAGGACTATTTCTTAGGAGTGTTTATGAGCCAGCGTTCTTGCCTCTCCTTTCCTGGACTCAGTGCACGTTATGCTGGGAATGTTTCCAGAAGTGACGTGCTTCTACAGAGGACCAGTTACTCTTGGGTGATGGGGCACTTGGCACCAGATGCCAAATACTGTGGTGATGGAGAGACATCATGGGAGGCTGTGGGATCTACCTGCAGGCCTTGGCTTTCTGCTTCCTCACCCCATGGTCTGGGCTAGCCTGTGACCTTCTTAATTTTTACTTTCCCCATTTTATGGACTGAGATGCCTCTCTAGATTCTACCCAGATTTTATTCCTCCTATGTAAAAGAAGAATGGGGGCTATTTCATTCCTTCCTCCTTTCTTTCATTTAACATTTATCACAAGCCTGAAATGCATCGTGTGTTCTACTAGGGACTGGAGATGAAGGATGGAGATGAAGTCAAAACACTCACACCACAAATATATCTGACTTTGTTTATTAATGAAAAAGTAAATTCCTTGAAATGGAAAGTAGACCAAGCTTCAGCATTCAAAATGCCAAGAGTGTCCTAAAGAGACAGCCATTGTGACCCTTACAGGTAACCCCTCCTCCCCTTCCATCTCACAGTCCGATGTGGATGGAAGGGCCTATGACCATATTCTATCTCCCTACATCAGTGTAATAGTACCAGAAAGTCAAGGTCAAGGGGAAATACCACATGCACAGAATGATCTCAATCCATTGCAGCGGACACTGGAGCTGAGTGTAGCAGTCAATGCTCAGATTACAGACCTGGGAAACCACGGGAAGCAAAGTCTATTTTATAATAGTGTGGCGAGGGCTGGAGACATCTGTAATCCCAGCGCTTGGATTGTAGAGGAAAGAGGACCAGGAATTCAAGGTCATTCTCAGCTACACAGTGAGTTTCAGGTCAGGCTTGGTTATGTGTAACACTGTGGGAAGGATGGAATGAGGGAAGGAGAGAGGGAGAGAGAGAACGAAATAAAATGCCAAAAATCTCATATTAAAATAATAAGGAAGGGCCTGTGTCCATGTGGAATCCCAGTGCTCGAGCCCATGGCATTCCCACGAAAAGCTGAGGAAAGTTAGTTCGAGCTTACCTCCTTCCTTCACCTGGAGCTAACCCTGCCTGCACTATCTCCTCTAGGAACCTGAAAGCCCATACTCGGCATTGCCTGCCTTTCAGAGCAGAATCTCTTGTACTGAATCCAGAGAGAGCTTTGTAGCCTACACAGTGTGGGGGCCACAGACAGACAACACCCTCACAGGTCCCTCTGGGAGAGGCGGGGGATGAGAGGGAATGCTGTAGAGTCCTGTGGGGTACTTCTGTCTCTGTTAAACTTGAGTTTGGCAACTTTAAAAACCTCTCCTTGCTTCTAAAACTGGGTCCTCAGGGAACAGGCAGTCAGTCAAGCAGCAGCCCCCAAAGCTGGGCGAGGTTAAGGCAGGTGAGAACATGCTCTGTCTTGCCTAAAGTTAGAAAGAAAAAAGAAATATTGGAGGTGGGTAATTTGTTTAAGAGGTACTGTGCAGGGGTACTGCACAGTCTGATTAGGAGCCAAGCCTTGTCTGAAACTTCTTTTAGGATAAGAACCTTCTAGAACAGAATTCTCCGCAGGGTAGTATCTAGAGGCCTGGTTGAGTCAGTTCTCACTGTGTACTGTAGCTGGGAGAAATTTAGCCTTATACATGTGGGGGGTAGTCCCATGCAGTGTCTGTGACACCATGTGTATTTGTATATGTTCTCCAAAAAGGAAGTTGACAAACATTTTCTATAAATATCCAGGGAGCCAATATTTTGTGTCCTCTTGGTTACCTGATCACATGTTTCCATGACAATACTAGCCTCTGTTGAGTGGTATGATCTATTAATGAACGGCTGTCATCCTGTGCCAGTAAAACTTTATTTACAGACGTGTGTAACAGGGTAAGACTTGCCTATGGTTGGTACTTTAGTGGCCTCTGTTCTTGGGGATTGTGCTGCCATACTGGAATTCAGTGTTTTGGGTAGCCAGGGACATAGGCTGGCCATCCAGAAGGACACAGTCAATCAGGAAATGGCAGCTTCCAGAGAGGCTGTCTCTGTTTATTTGTGCTACTATAACAAAAACCTTGATGCAGGGTCACTTACCAAGCACAGCAGTGTATGTCTCACAGTTCTGGAACTGGGAAGTTGAAGGCTGAGCCTCTATTAGGTTCTTTGTCAGGTGACCATGATATTGTATACTCCATCAGAGAAGGTCTGCATCCTCATATAGTAGAGGGGTCAGAAGGGAGGTAAGTGGTCAAACCGTTTTATGTGAGGTTAACCTAATATGCCCAGGAGCTCCTACCTAACATTGGTGCTTTGGGATTGTATCGCTAAAAGGGAAGTGGCAGGAGACACTTGGCCCACATCAGAAACAGAGGAAGCAGAATGTCAGATGGATTATAGTTTGAGCCTGTATTAGTCATGGGTTTCAGAGAATGGCTCTCTAACTAATGAGATATCCAAATATGCATATGTGACTAGTATGATATACACACATGCATGGTATTGTTGGGTGTCAGAGTTTAGAGGGAATTTCCAGAGGGATCCCAGATTCTTGTGTTCCAGAACAGAACATAGACAGAGATGCATGAATAGTAATTAAGCCAAGTGAATTCATTAAAGAAGAGCACAGTTCCACCGGAGGAAGGGAGCTGGAACAGGGTTCAGCAGCTCACATGGCCTCACTGTACAAAGACTCAGGCTCCGAAGTCACATAACGTGGGCTTTCTGTCTCAAGTATGCAGTGTGGGCTCTTCTGCCTCTCCTCTATCTGTTGTATACACTTCTATATAGAACATCATGCATCTTGAGTCTTATTAGCACCTGAAATCTCCACCCAGAAGTGTGCAGAGAACCATAGATTACCTTCAGGGACTCTGGGGTGACTCAGCTCCGGTGTAAAGTAGCCAAACTGGTTAACTAGCCTTGGAGTGATGGTGGCTGTTCCTGGGCTTCTTTATGAGCAGCTGGTTTTCATTGAATGTTAATTTTATAGTCATTACATAGGATGTCACTTTCCACTCAATTCCCCTGCCTCATACACTGTTATGTTACGGTTTCTGTCAGAATAAAATACTGCAGTTTGGAGCGATGTTCTGTCAGATGGAGAATGTTTACGGGGAGGTGCAGCATTTCTACCTCATGGGAAAGTTGGGTAGTAAGGCTAGGAAAAAATGGACTCAATAGCTCCAGGAAGTCCCCCAAACTAACCATATTCACTAGGCTCCTCACTCCCCATGCTTCTGTAAGCAGTCAGGACTTTGGAAGATAATTGCAGACAAGTTCAGAGTAGCTGAGTTGCCTGGAAGAGCCAGAAAGAAGCGCTCTGTGGAAGAGACTCTTGAAGCTGTGTGCAGTGTGCATCAGGCTTCTAGTGAGCTGTCACTCACGCTGGGGTGGGGCTCTGTCTATAAGTTAATTTTTATGTTCCTGTAGGTAACCTCTCACCATATTCCTGCAAGCAACCCTAATAAAACTCATTGGACTTTGGTGGTATTCTTACCTTAGTCTGTTGTTGGTCCCCCATCTGGGGTGACATAAAATATTTCTTCATGTCTCTCTACAAAGAGTGTCACACACATCACCACACACAATCCATATATATGTGTGTGTATGCATATATATATATATATGTGTGTGTGTGTGTGTGTGTGTGTGTGTGTGTGTGTATAAGTATATGTATGTATGCATGCATATATGAGTGTCTATGTTTACATGTGTATGCATGCATGCGTGTATTTGTGTAAAGGAATTTGTCTCACAGGATTATAGAAATTCCAAGATTCCCTAGAATACTGTCTGACTCAGGACATCTAGCCAAGTCCAAAGGTCTAAAAGCTGGGGGAACAGATGCTTCTATTCCTAGTCTGAAGGGAGAAGAAGATGAAACCACATGTCACAGTCCAAGTGGGAAACACAGGAGTCTTCCTTGCCCCTTCTGCTTTTTGTTTTATGCAAGGACCTGGAGCATGTGATGCTCACCCACATGGGGGGGGGGGTTCTTTGCTTACTCAGTGACACACAGGAGAGAGAACTATCATAGTTGGGGTGAAGAGACACCATGACCAAAGCAACTCTTAATAAGACAACATTTAATTGTGCCTGGCTTATAGTTTCAAAGGTTTAGTCCATTATCATCATGGTGGGAAGCATGGCAGCGTTCAGGCAGACCTGGTACTGGAGGAGCCAAGAGTTCTACATCTTGATCTGCAGGCAGAAAGAAGACTGGATTCCACACTGGGTGGGACTTGAGCATAGGGGACCTTAAAGCCTGCAGCCACAGTGACACACTTCCTCCAGCAAGGCCACACTTCCTCCAGCAAGGCCACACTTCCTCCAGCAAGGCCACACCTCCTCCAGCAAGGCCACACCTCCTAATGGTGTCACTCTTCATGGGCCAAGCATTCAAACACATGGGTCTATGAGCTCAAGCCTATTCAATCACCACATCCCACCCCCTGGTCCTCATAGCCTTGTAGTCAAAACATAATGCAAAAGGCATTCAATCCAAAAAGGCCTCATAGTCCATTACAGTCTTGACAATGTTTAAAAGTCCAAAGTTCAAAGTCTCTTCTGAGATTCATGCAATCTCTTCACTGTAATCCCCTATAAAATCAAGATCAAAAAGCAGATCATATACTTCCAACATATCACGACACAGGATGTACATTAGTATCCCAAAACATAAGGGAGCACAGTGAGGAAATACTGGACCAAAGCAAGACCTAAAACCAGCTAAGCGACTCCAAATGGTGCATCTCCACATCTGATATCAAATGCTCTTCAGAGCTCCAGTTCCTTTCAGTTTTGTTGACTGTGGCACACTTCTTTCTCTGGGGCGGGTTCCACTCATTGTTAACAGCTTTCCTTGGCAGGTATCCCATGGCTCTGGCGTCTATAACATCTTGGTAGTATCCAAGGCAATCTAGGCTTCATCTTTGTAGCTTCACTCAATGGCCTCTCTGGGCCTCCATGCAGGGACACTCCTGCCACATGCCTGAAGCCAGAAACTTTCCTTAGTTTCAGAGAGAGAGAGAGAGAGAGAGAGAGAGAGAGAGAGAGAGAGAGAGAGAGAGAGAGAGATCCCATGGTCCCTTCCTTCTGTTCTTGACTCTAAAGCCAGAACCACATGGATAAAGCTGCCAAGTTCTGCTGCTTGCTGAGGATGGAACATATCCCCATTCCTGACCCCGTCCCACTGCATTTTCATCAGCTTTTGTTTGGAGTGGTTTCCTTCACTGCCTAAGCTTGGCTGTCCTGGAACTTGCTCTGTAGAGCAGGCTGGTCTTGAACTCAGAGATCAGTATGCCTCGTTCTCCTGAGTGCTGGGATTAAAGGGTGCACTACCACACCTGAATCTAAGCTTTTCTCCTCACAAATGAAAGCTTAGCTGGTGGCATCCTACCCCGAGGTCACCACTCCCTTAGTTCCACTTAATCTGTGTAATCTGTTTATCTTCTTGAACACAGAATTTAGCTCCATTCTACTTCCTGGTGCCCCTTTAATGCTTGAATCATACATTTTTGTCAGTAGAAGGCATGGCCCAGATTAAAGGTATGCCTTAATATCTGGATTAAAAGCATGTGTAGATCCAGATCCAAAGCATGTGTCATCCCACATCAAAACCTGTGTTTTTCAGCATGAAGACTTGGACCAAAGGCATGTTGACTTTTTGCTTCAAGATCCAAATCACAGGTAGGCCCACCATTTCTGGATCAGAGTTCATTTTTTTTTTTAATTTTTATTTTTGATACTTTATTTACATTTCCGATGATTCCCCTTTTCTTTGGAAACCTCGTGTCCCCTCCCCCTCCCCGCCTCTGTGAGGGAATTCCTCCTCCCACCTACCCGCCCACCCATTCCCATATTCCCACCTTGACATTCCCTTTTACTGGGGCCACTAGCACCCTCAGGCCCAAAGTCCTCTCCTTTCTCCCTGATGGCCATCGAGGTGATTCTTCTGCCTCATATGTAGTCCAAATCATGGGTCAATAG
>JAPYYD010003315.1:0-14299 GCA_028551405.1 Uromys caudimaculatus
ACTCCTGGGCATATACCCAGAAGATGCTCCAACATGTAATAAAGACACATGCTCCACTATGTTCATAGCAGCCATATTTATAATAGCCAGAAGCTGGAAACAACCCAGATGTCCCTCATCAGAGGAATGGATACAGAAAATGTGGTACATTTACACAATGGAGTACTACTCAGCTATTAAAAACAATGATTTAATGAAAATTTGGGAATCTTAAAAATAAATTATTTAATAGGTAAGAGAGGTATTGAGAGAATTTAAAAACTCAGCCTCACAATATAAGAGAACATGAAATATTTCTTTTAAAAATTATGACAAAAACAGTTTCCCCTAATGAGGAAAAAGTGATGGTTGTCTCAAAAGCCTGTAGGACCCAATGCTCCCTATCAACGTGTGAGCAACCAGATGGCTGCAGGGCTAAGGCAAGAAGTTTGGTATTTTCTGCTGCCTTAAAGAGACCAAATGCATAGAAACTATATTAATTCCACAAAATGTAATACCTATCATATTGAAAAAATTAAAGAATAAACAACAAAGAAGATAACTGACAATTGTAATATATTGAAGAGGTTTTACCAAGATAAAAGATGAGCTTGCAAGTGAGTCTGAAGATTGGGTATGATGCAGTTTGAGAAGTAAAAACATTAGGCTAGTGTATTTTGAGGATTGGAACTGGAGAGACTGATGCTCACAGATTAAAATAGAAGATCTTTCTGTGACAACACATTCTCACCTACAATGGTGCCAGGAAAAATCAGAGTCTGCACACAGGTGATATGGAAGCTTTCTGTGCATATATCATCAAGAAAGCCTTCAAGTTCGGAAAGCCAATAGAGATAATCTACTACCGGTTACTGTTATATTTATTAACAAACAAACTTCAATTTATGTGTAGAAGATAAAATATATGAAAATTATTATTTCTTAAATATTAAAGTTTGGGAGATGTGGCATAGCAGTTACGAGCACTGACGGCTTTGGCAAATGTCCCAGGTTCAATTCCCAAGACCCACATTACAATGCACTACCATCTGTAACTGTAGTCCCAAGGAATTCAGTGCTATGCTGTAGTCTCTGTGAGTGCCAGATATGCTATGCTTATGGTAAACAGATAACATTCAGGCAAATAAACATACAAAATAAAAAGAAAAGCAGATCCAATGCTGCTACATTGCCGAAACAAGCACTTTAAATTAAATAAATAGTTCTTATGAAACTTCTGATGTTCTTTCAAATTTTTTGCTTTTAAAGCTAGAAATGACTCTCCCCGAAAGCAAAATTATAAAGTAAATTAAAGAAAAGAAAGTTGATGTAACTTTGATTTAATCAGGGAGAGACAAAAGGAAGGAAAAGAGTCAGATGGGTGGGGAAAAAGAGAAGAAAGGGAAAACAAGGGTAAGAAAAGAAGGAAAGTGAACAATTCAGGGATAAACTAGGGAGAAAAGTGATCTGACCTTTTTTTCTTCCATTTGATGTCCAGAGAGCTATCCTATGGACCTTTGAAAGCTTTCGGACATGCATTAAAGGCATATTCACCTTATCCCTTATCATGGTGTATATTGTATAGGAATTTTAATCCAGCAACATGACTGCTCTGGCAAGAGATATCATTCAAAGACCTCTAAGTTCAATGATCTGGCCACAATGCAAACAGACATGCCTCAGATTACAGGATGATGTATCTGAAATACAAACATGCCCTTTATGTACACATTTAATCCCTAACAATGAAGGTAAGTTTAGTTTGTAGGAAGAAGCATCCATGTTAGAAAGTTTTGTCCAATTGAGGAGCAAAGTGATAAATCAGAGAAAGATTTGACAGAATGAGTCAGAAATGTTATACTCCCAACTCACAGAAGAACAGTAAGGAAAAGAGAAGTTACTTAGCAGCCAGAAATAGAGAAAGGTAGTGTGGTATGTATGTTTTACTGGGACAGTTTTCCAAGGACAGGTGGCAAAAAGAAAAAGCTAGACACAAGTGAAGGCAAAATGAAGTTGCCAGATGATTCAAACAAATTGCCAAAGTCAGTATCAGGCCAAGGAGTGCAACTCAGACAGAAGCCAGGAGAAGCCAGATTGAATTACTTAGCTTAGAAAATAAGATTATATTGAGGCTAGAAGCTTCTAGGTCTAGGTCGAGAAATGGAACAGAGAAAAATATACTCTGGACTGAGCTCAAGACATGTGTTTTCAAAGCTTGGGTACAGCTCTCATCTCATCCCATCATCTAAGGAAATACAAACTATGCTGATCTGTTTGAATAAACTTTCCTCCATCGATACTTTGTTAGGGATCAATAAAACAGCATGAAGTAGACTTTTCTGTCATGGGGCCTTAGGCCAGAGGTATAGGAGGCTTGAACTCTTAAGCTAGCATACCACATGTCCCTTGTTCTCTACTTACTTCCTACATGCAAATTTCTTGCATGTCAGTTCCTTTTATATTAAAGTGAGCATACTTAGTTATCAGAGTCTCTCTACTGGGGTAGTACTAGAAAGAAAAAGCACCTGAGACCAAAGAGAATGTGACAATGAGTTGTCTCCTTCCACAAATTTCACTTAAACTTCATGTGACTGTATTTTTATTGGATATTAATTGCCAATGTCCTACTGTTTAAATTAACATTTTGTTATTATTTTCTAGAGAATAGTTAAATTTGTGCATAAAAAAATGGCCCTGAATACAAGCCTTTAACAAATGAACACTTTAATTTTATTAAATTTGTACATTATGAAATAAATGAGTCAATGTCTCTTTTAATTGTATGTTCAGCCTCTCTTCAATTACTGTGATATTCTGAAATTGATCGATATAATTCTAGACATCTTTGAAGTCTATGTGTGTGCATGTACATATTACAGACTCACTTTAATACTTCAGTCAATCAGAAAATTGCAGTATAAGACCTGAAGATTAAACTAAATGAGGTAGAATGTAGGTTAAATGGTTAGAAATCCACAAACTTGCAAATGAGAACAATATGAAGTCTGAATTAATAGAGAGAATTAACAGTGTGGTTCTAATTATCGCTCTTCAAGAATAATCAGCTTTTGCAGATTCATTTTACTGATTCTCCATATTTCATATAACCCTTTGATCAAATATACTGTGCTTCATTCTCTGATGTCTTCCTCTCCTTCTACAAAATCTAATCATTATAATAGCTATTTTTATATTTTCCTTATTTCTCTAATTATGCAATATTCATCTTTATCTCTTATTGCCCCTTAGTGCCTTTTAATTGAACAGCTTACTTTGCTTAATTATTTTATTGTCCATGTATAGTATTGTAATAAAAATGTAACATTTAATCTATATCACCATCATTTCCATTTTTACAATTATACATTAGTATTATATTTAGGTTACACATGAGTGACTTAAAATATTTGTACAGTAAGAATCAACAAATTCAAAAGTTATTAACCTGACAGACATTACTGAAACAAAACTTTCTACACATAGATATCAAATATAATCACACACAAATATACATATATTTACATACATATTATAATATTTTTTCATATGGCAAATATCATCTTGAAAGATGTGCTTTTGTGTTAATATTTAGGAACATAAAAATAAACTTTATAAAATTGAATAGAATAAGTATTTATTAAAATAAATTTAGAAAAATGTATAAGTTTGATGAATATTCTTTAACAAATTTAATATTATACACATATACATTGGTATAATAAGTAGGTTTCCCTTTGATTTTTGTATGTGACTAGGTGTCAACTAAGCATTCTTAGAATTCCATCTCTACCAACTACAACAAATGCTTCTGAGTAGGAAGAATTTTCATATGAACTTTTACAATAAAATTTCCTGGGAAGACTGAAAGAAATCATCTGAGATGGGCAGCAATGACAGACCAATATATCATTTCACTAAAATGTAACTTGGGAAAACCAATGAATTTATTATTTTTTTCTTACTCAGAACAAGTAAAGGAAGCATCAGGGTCCCTTAAACCTCTTCATCATCATAAATGTCACCCCTTCGTTGACATTAAAGTCACAGATATTCCGCCATTGCTTCAGTGTCTTTGTAGGAAAGGTATGTTCCAGCTGAGGTCCCTTGTAAGAGTACTTTCCACTACTACCATCATAGACCTGGCTAGCACTGTACCATTCTTCTCCAGCTAGTCTGCCTGCCCGATGGGGAAAATCCAAGATGGTACCTTATTATGAACAAAGGAAATAGCTCCAGACATCAGCTCAGTCCTAGATATTTCAATTTCTGGCACCCCTTTTCTCAAATGTAAGTTGTTATCATTATTTTCTTATTAATTCTATTAAATTATTTCTGGCATTAAGTATAGAGTGAATGGCTGCAGTGTCTACTGTAGAAATTTAGAAATCAGTAGATCAGTAAAATATAACCTGGGTTATATGATGAGAATCTGGGCTGTGGAATAACACTCTGCCCTAAAACAAAAAAAGGTAAGTAATTAAACAAAAATACAAAAAATATTTCTTCTCTTATGAACCACAAAAGTATCTATCTCAAATCTTACAGATAAACAACATCAAATACTATTGGTCTAAACAAAAATAGTGGCTAAATGATTACTACTGATATTCCTATAAACTCATAGATTAGTACTTTATTCAACCATCACCAAAGATGCTACCGCCTGCAGTAGATAGGAACAAATACAGAGACCTACAGCCAGACAATACACAAAAAGCCAGATACCTTGGAACATATAACTAAGTGTGATGTCTCCATTAAATTTCTTCCCTCAGAGCTAAGAGAACCCTGTGGAATAGGAGATAGAAAGAATATAAGAACCATAGTGGGTTCTGCAGTGGGTGGAAGATACCAGGGGGTGTGTGGGGTGGAATAGGTTCTCTAAACACGAAGACAGCTCATATGAATATATAGAGACTGAGGAAGCATGCACAGGGCCTGAACCAGGTCTCCTGAATATGTTATGACTTCTTGTCTAGTGTTCTAATGGGATTTATGGGTGTGTGAATGAATGGCATTCTGGTTCTTGTGCCTTCTTTTGGAGTCTTTCCCTTTTGTTGGTTTGTCTTTTACAACTTAGATTTGATCATTTTTGTCTTATCTTATATTTTAGTTTGTTATGTTTTTAATAAATGATTGAATGAATAAAAATTAACAACCTAACCACAAGGATAAAGATTAACAACTGAATAGTCATTTATTCATATCTGCTAGGAAAAGGAAAATCAGTTTTCTCAAAGAGAGTGACACTGGGTTTACCAACTCCTCGAGGACAGACTACATTTCCAGGAGTAATTGATTACTGTATTATGCACCCATGGTGTTTTATATGGTTCTATTACATTTTGGTGGTCTTTTTGCTTGTTTGTTTGCTTGTCTTTTTTGTTTTTTGTTTGTTTTTATTTTTGTTTGTTTTATTTGCATGGTGGGGGGTTTTTATTTTGTGTTGTTTCGGGTTTCTGTTTGTTGCTGAGGAAGAACTTAAAATTAGGTAGACAGGTAGGGAGGGAGAATCTGGAAGGACTTGAGGTAGGGGAAGAATATGTTCAAAATATATTTAAATTTAAAAATTGTTTCAACTAATACAAGTATAATAAAAAGAAAAGAATAAGTAACACTTTTATCTCTTCAAACACTTAGCTACATGTTCTTCGTCACATTGCCCCACTGAACATGAATGCAGGAATTTAAAGAGTTTTGACTTTCCCATCATATCACAAATAAAAATGAAAGTAGGTACATTTGATGCAAGAGAATGTGTGCTACAACAAAACAGCCAGTGGAAGATAATTATATGTTGAGAAGACTCACAAATACCTGGATACAACTTATTAACTCACTTCTTTTTTCTTTATAATGCTCATGACAGAAACCAGGGCCTGATGTGTATTTGGAAAAAATATTTCCACTGTGCTAAATATTTTACCCCCATAGTAAGTAGATATGCATGCCAAGTATAATAAAATTTGTAAGAGGAAGCAGCCATGTCTGAAATTGACATTTAATTGAGGGGCAGACAAAGTAACAACTCAGAAAATTTGGCCAGAATGATTTAGAAATAGGATACAGAGGAGAACAGCAGAGAAAGAGTGGTTACATAAGAGCAGTGTGAGAGAGAAAGGTTTTGAGTGTAGTGGCATGTATATACAAAGGTTTTACTGGGATAGTTTTACAGAGACAGCTGGGAGAGAGAACATGCTAGACACTTGTGATGAGCGAATTAACCAAAGAATGAGAGGAAGCCAGAAGATTACACCATATTACTAAAGTTAGTAATAGACCAAGCAGAGCAATTCAGTCAGAATCTGAGAGAAGCCAGATTGAATGAGTCATCTTGGAGAATAAATTGTAGAGAGACCAGAAGCTTCTAGACATAGGCTTGGGAATATTTCAAACAGAGAAAGAAATGCACTTGGCTCAGCTCAAGCATGTATTTGCATACTGATCTCATCTCATTTCTCCATTAGAGAAAATAAAAGAGATATTCATAATGATATAATAAAATTGGAAATAGTTTTATCTGAAGACCCAGCTACTACTACTCCTGGGCATATGCCCAAAAGATGCTCCACCATACCATAAGGACACATGTGACACTATGTCCTTAGCAGCTTTATTTGTAAAATCCAGAAGCTGGAAACAACCTAGATGTCCTTCAATCAAGAATGGATACAGAATATGTGGATCATTTACAAACTGGAATACTATTCAGCTATTAAAAATGAGGACATCATGAATTTTGCACGCAAATGGAGACAACTAAAAGATATCATCCTAAGTGAGGTAACCCAGTCCAAAAACAACATGCATGGTATGTTCTCATTGATAAGTGGATACTAGCCAAAAGGTACAGAATACCCGTGATAAAACTCACAGACTGTATGAAACTTAACAAGAAGGAAGGCCCAAGAGTGGATACTTCAACTCTGTTTAAAAGGTGGAACAAAATAATCATGGGAGGCAGAAATCAGGGCCTTGGTAAGAGAGAAGGAGGGGATGGAAAGGGGGAGGGCAATATCAGGTATGGGGAGACAAGAGAGAAGCCCAGAAGATCAAGAGAATGAATGGAAATATGCACCAGCAGTGAGTTTGGGGGTGGAGGGAACTTCTAGAAAGTCCCAGAGATCTGGGATGTGAGAGGCTCCCAGAACTCAATGGCATGACCTTAGTGGAAATCCCAACAGTGGAGAGATGGGAACTGGAGATACACATGACCCGTAGTTGAAGCATGAGGCTACTCACCCATCTTCAAATTTTTGGCCCAGAATTGTTTCTGTCTAATGGAAATGCTGGGAAAAAGTGGAGCAGAAACTAAAGAAAAGACTATCCAGTGACTGTCCCAATTTGGCATCCATTCCATGTGCAGGCATCAACAGAACAATATTATCAACTAATCGAAACTCTGGAAGCTTCAAGAAACGAGGCCACCAACATGGGCTCGTTTGTGGCCCTCAGCACATATGTAATAGAGGACTACCTTGGCTGGCCTCAGTGGGAGAGGATGCCCTTAATCCTATAGAGACTTGATACCCCAGGGAAAGAGGATGCTGGAGGGAAAAGGTGGGGGTGAGTAGGTAGTTGGAGTAGTACCCTCTCAGCAGTAATGGGGAGGGGGTAAAGAGCTCAGGGAGGGAGACCAGGAAACAGGAAATATTTGGATTGTAAATAAACAAAACAATTAAAAAACAATGAAATTAAAAGTGACAAAATAATGACATAAAAGTATACACAGAGAC
This sequence comes from Uromys caudimaculatus, assembly GCA_028551405.1. Classification (NCBI taxonomy): domain Eukaryota; kingdom Metazoa; phylum Chordata; class Mammalia; order Rodentia; family Muridae; genus Uromys; species Uromys caudimaculatus. Next base: position 7,716 of record JAPYYD010003315.1, read on the forward strand.
ATACAGTCTAATGCCTAGAAATAAACTTCTATAGCTACAAACTCATTATAAAAGACATTTTTTATTATTTTTCATTATCTATATATGTGTGGATCTGAGTTTAGGCGTATGCATCTGATTGTAGAACTCCATGGAAACTAGAATTGTCAGATCTCAGAAGTGGTGCTACAGGCACTTTTGAGTCACCAGGTCCCAAAATGATTTCTAACAAAGGTTCTTGGAACACACTATAAAAAAAATTTCAAAGTAGGACTTGAGGAGATTGGCTATAACTATGCACTAGGAAAAAAATGGGACTTCTATGAGAAGTTGTCATCTATGAGAAAAATGTATCCTAAAATGGACTAAAGACTTAAATAGGACTAAATCCTAAAACTAAGAAATATGGGTAGAAACGAAATCTCCTTCTCTGTCTCTTCTATCTGCCTGCCTGCCTGTCTGTCTGTCTGTCTGTCTGTCTCTGTTCTGACTCTGACTCTCAGCCTCTCTCTCTCTCTCTCTCTCTCTCTCTCTCTCTCTCTCTCTATCTCTATCTAGGTCCCTAGTCTCAGGCCCACAGTCATGGATACATCTGACCTTGCTCTGAAACATGTGAAGGCTTGAGCCCCAATATTTCAATTGTAAATTATTTCATTTCACACATTTTTTAAAGCACTGAAATGGTAAATACCATAAGGAATCACTACTAGCAAATTCAGATTTTACTGTGACTATTCCTGATGATGCATTGTAGATACCCTTGCTCTGGTGAACATTGAGGAAATATTTGGAAGCAAATTAGTTTATTTACTGAGTTTTCACTGTCATTTGATGGGAACATTTCTGTTTATAAGGATATTGTTATATAAAATAGCATTGTTCACTTTTTAAAAGAGAAGTTGTCTTGTCAAGAATATATAAATGTCAAGGATAGTTTTAGCTATTCTGAGTTGTTTTTTGTTATTCCAGGTGAATTTGAGATTGCTCTTTCTATGTCTGTGAAGAATTGAATTGGAATTTTGATGGAGACTGCATTGCATCTATGGATTGCTATTGGTAAGATGGCCATTTCTACTATGTTAATCCTACCGATCCATGAACATGGGAGACCTTTCCGTCTTCTGAGGTCTTCTTCAATTTCTTTCTTCAGAGACTTGGAGCTCTTGTCATACCGATTTTTCACTTGATTGGTTAGACTCACACCAAGGTATTTTATATTATTTATGACTATTGTGAAGGGTGTCATTTCCCTAATTTCTTTCTCAGCCCAATCATCCTTTGAGTAGAGGAAGGCTACTGATTTGTTATAGTTAATTTTATATCCAGCCACTTTTCTGAAGTTGTTTATCAGCTGTAGGGGTTCTCTGGAAAAAATTTTGGGTTGCTTATGTATACTACCATATCATCCATGAACAGTGATATCTTAACTTCCTCTTTCCCAATTTTTATCCATTTGATCTCCTTTTGTTGTCTAATTGCACTTGCTAGAACTTCGAGTACTATATTGAACAGATATGGGGAGAGTAGGCAGCCTTGTCTTGTCCCTGATTTTATTGGGATTGCTTCAAGTTTCTCTCCATATATTTCAATGTTGGCTATTGGATTGCTGTATATTGGTTTTACTATGTTTAGGTGTGGACCTTGAATTCCTGATCACTCCAATACTTTTAACATGAAGGGGTGTTGTGAAAAAAGGCTTTTTTAGCATCTAATGAAATGATCATATAGGTTTTTTTTTCTTTGAGTTTGTTTATGTAGTGGATTATATTCATGGATTTTCGTATACTGAACCATCCCTGCATCCCTGGGATGAAGCCTACTTGTTCATGGTGAAGAATCATTTTGATGTGTTCTTGGATTCGGTTTGAGAGAATTTTATTGAGTAGTTTTGCATTGATATTCACAAGGGAAATTGGTCTGAAATTCTCTTTCTTTGTTGGCTCTTTCTGTGGTTTAGGTATCAAAGTAACTGTGGCTTCATGGAGTGAAGTGAGTAGTGTTCCTTCTGTTTCTATTTTGTGGAATAGTTTGAGGAGTTTTGGTATTAGCTCTTCTTTGAAGGTCTGATAGTATTCTGCACTAAAACCATCTAGCCCTGGGATTCTTTTGGTTGGGAGACTTCTAATGACTGCTTCTATTTCTTTAGAGGATATGGGCCTGTTTAGATAGTTTACCTGCTCTTGATTTAAATTTGATACATGGTTTCTGTCTAGAAAATCATCCATTTTAATCTAGATTTTCCAGTTTTGTTAAACTGTACTACAGAGCAATAGTGAAGAAAACCATGTGGTATTGGTACAGAGACAGGCCAGTAGATCAATGTAATAGAATTGAAGACTCAGAAATAAGCCCACCCAATTATGGCCACTTGATCTTTGACAAAGAAGCCAAAACCATCCAGTGGAAAAAAAAGACTGCATTTTCAATAAATGGTGCTAGTTCAACTAGTGGCCAGCATGTAGAAGAATACAAATCAACCTATTCTTATGTACTTATAGAAAACTCAAGTCCAAGTTGATCAAGAACCTTAACATAAAACCAGATATACTGAATCTAATAGAAGAGAAAGTGGGGAAGGGCCTCAAACACATCGGTTGTTTCAGTTAGGGTTTTACTGCTGTGAACTGACTCCATGACCAAGGAAAGTCTTATAAAGGACAACATTTTTAATTGTGTCTGGCTCACATGTTCAGAGGTGCAGTCCATAATAATCAACGTGGGAACATGGCAGTACCTATGCAGGCATGGTGCAGGCAGATGTGAGAGTTCTACATCTTCATCTGAAGGCTGCTAGTGAAAGTCTGGCTTCTAGGATGCTAGGATAAAGGTCTTAATGCCCACACCCTCTGTGACACACCCATTCCAACAAGGACACACATCAAAATAGTGCCACTCCCTGGGCTAAGCATATATAAATCATCACATCAGCACAGGGAAAAATTTCCCCTACTGAACACCAATGGCTCATGCTCTAAGATCAACAATCAACAAATGCAACTTCATAAAATTGAAAAGCTTCTGTAAGCCAAAGGACACTTTCAATAGTACAGAACAGCAACCCACAGATTTGGAAAATATCTTTACCAATCCTATATTCAATATAGGGCTAATATCCAAAATATCCAAAAACTTAAAAAAGTTAAACTCCAGAGGTACAGAGCTAAACGAAGTATTCTTAACTGAGGAATCTCGAATGGCTGAGAAGCACTTAAAGAAGTGTTCAATATCCTTAGTCTTCGGGGAAATCCAAATAAAAAGGATCCTCAGATTCTACCTTACCTCAATCAGAAAGGCGAAGATCAAAAATGAAAGTGACAGTAGATGCCGGTGAGGATGTGGACAAAGAGGAACATTCCTCCATTGCTGGTGGAACTGCAAGCAGGTACAACCACTTTGTGAATCAATCTGTCTTACAGAAAATAGGAAATAGTTCTAATGGAAGTTCCAGCTATATCACTACTGGGCATATACACAAAGAATACTCGAAGATGTAACAAGGACACATGTTCCACTATGTTTATAAAAGCCTTATTTATAATAGCCAGAAGCTGGAAACAACCCAAATGTCCCTCAACAGAAGGATGGTTACAACAAATGTGGTACATTTACACAATGGAGTACTAGTAAAAACAATGCTATTAAAAACAATGACTTCATGAAAGACACAGGCAAACTGATGGAACTAGAAAATATCATCCTGAGTGAGGTAACCCAGACACAAAAGAACACACATGGTATATACTCACAGATAAGTGGATATTATCCCAAAAGCTCAAAATATCCATGCTACAACCCACAAACCATATGAAGCTTAAGGAAAAGGAAGACCAAAGTGTGGATGCTTCAATCCTACATAGAAAGTAGAACAAAATAATCACAAGAGGTAGAGGGAGGGAGGTACCTGGCAGGAACAGAAGAGGGGTAGGGAAAAGGGTGGGCAGGATCTCATATTACAAGGGACATGAGAGAAGTACAGAGGGCCGTGAAATCGAATAAAAATATGTAGCAATTGGGGATAAGCTACTGAGTGTAGCCCCTAGAAAGTCCCAGATGCCAGGGAAGCAAGACTCTTCCAGGAACCAACAGGGCTGACTATAGCCGAAATAACCAACAAAGGGGAGAGAAAACCACCCGTAGATAGGCATGGCCCCCAGTTGGGGAATGGGGCTACCCACCCATCTGGTAGTTAACCCAGTAATATTCCTGTCCAAAGGAAAGAAAAGGACAAAAAATAGAACAGAGACTGAAGGAAAGGCCATCCAGAGACTACCTCACATAGAAATCCATCACATCTGCAGACACCAAATCAGATATTATTGCTGCTGCCAAGAAGCACTTGCTGACAGAAATCTTGTATGGCTGTTCCATGAGAGAGTCTACCAGCACTTGACCAATACAGATGCAGATACTCACAGCCAACCATCGGACTGAGTCCAGGGATCCCAATGGAAGAGCTAAGCGAAAGACTGGAAGAGTTGAAAGGGATTGCAACCCCCTGGGAAGAACAATGTCAACTAATGGGTCCATTCAGAGCTCCCAGAGACTAAATCACCAACCAAAAAGTACAGAGAATGGCCTTCTCTGCCATCAATAGGAGAGGCCTTTGGTACTGTAGAGGTTTGTTACTCCAGAGTAGAATGATGAGGCAGTGGTGGGTGAGTGGGTAGAGGAACACCCTCATAGAGGCAAAGGCGAGGGGGAGACAGAGGATGAGATGGGGGCCTGTGGGTTGGTAACTGGGAAAAGAATGGGAATATTATTTGAAATGTAAACAAATAAAATGATTAATTAAAAAAGAATAAATAAATGTAGCATATATATGAGTTTAATAGCTCATAAAGCTGGTCGCATCTGTTAATGAAATTGAGGTAACTTTGTATAAGTGGACCATTTATATGTTATTTTAAGTGTCATAGTTCTGATTTAAGTTGTTCATATCACATGTTTGTCTTGCAAAGGATGTTAGTGAGCTTATTACTATGTTAGATTCATAAATTTCCTGTTGTTCTAAATATAATTATACAAATAATTATTTATGAAATAGAAAGTCATAGTATATTGGTGCTCCAAATATTTTTTTAATATTTTGTAGGATTCCTCTTACACTAATAAGGGAAATATATAAGTTTTTTGTCATACTGGAATTTGTAATTTGTAGTACAGAAATGTTGAAGGAATTAGAAATTCAGTAATGTTTTTAAAATAATTTAAAGAAAATAAATTAAAGTAATTAAATTGCACAAGGGAAATGCCAGTATGTTTAAATCTTGCTACTTATAATTTGATAACTATAACCACAGAATTTCTTAACATAAGTAGCAGAAATATATTCAGATATAATTTGGTAAACTACTTATAATGTCTTTAAACATTCTCTGATCACTTTAAATACAGTTATTCTCTGGTGGAAACTGAAGACAAATGATACACTGTTAACCCTACTTACTCTGTTTTCAAATTTCATACCTCTTCCATTGCCTTTGGCTGAACATTCTCCCAGACAATAGCTGGGATATAGCTTATATCCTGAAACATATTTGCAATCACACAGCAACCTGTGTACAGTTAAGAAACGCGGAACTACAAGTAGCTTTCAGATTAGGTACGGTTATACTGCATAAATGTCACAAGAGAACTGAAGCATGTCAGCTGGGGGCTCCTTTTATTTTCCTTCAGTGGATATTGGAAAAGATAGATGTTCAAGAGTTTCTGATTTATAGATATAAGTAATGGTTTTCAAAATGTTACATGATGTACTTTCAAAATAAGATTGAAGGTTTTGGGTTTTTTTTGTTGTTGTTGTTGTTGTTAAACAGCTTAAATTTTATTGGCCTCCCAGTTTTTAAAAAAAGTTAAAGGTCACACCTCTAAGTTGATGTACTATGTACAGATCGTGCAGAATGAGTATGAAGAGACACAAATTAGTCACGCCAAGAGATTGACTAGAGTGCAGAATCATCTTCATAAATACAAATAAAATCCTTATGAAGATAGAGGGGATTGCCAGGTTTTCTGAGACACTTTCCAAAGTTATTCAAGGCACAAAATATACACCATTGTGAATATACATATTCTAGACTTTGTGCCTCTGATACAGCCCAAAGATTTGGCTTCATGACTACTATAAAACTAAATATGAGATTGTTTCTTGGGTGAAAAAGCCGACCTATAAACATCAAATAGATAATTGCTCCAAAATATGGAGAATACAAATACAAGCACTTTATTTTAAAAATCAAACACAAAAGATCCTGTAAATCCAAAAGTATTAACTGTCCAAGCTTCCATTTTGGATCATTTAGTATCTACACAAGTTTGTTCCCAGCTTATCCATCACTAGTCTCTACTAAGGAAAATGATTCTAAAAATTAACATGGTTTTCAGTATTTAAAATCTCACTATTTATATAAAAGCCTAGAGAGACCAATAATATCCAATAGCTTCAAAAGACAAACTAAAGACTCTTAGATGGAATCAACTTAACCAACGTCTGTCCAGATCTGTTTAATATTTACAAGGAAAATTTACTCACTATAATTTTTTATAAAATAGCAAGTAGGGAGTAGATGTGGGAGATGTAGAAGGGGAAAGAGAATTCAGAAAGT
>JAPYYD010003316.1:0-14296 GCA_028551405.1 Uromys caudimaculatus
AGTTTTCCTCTTAACACTGCTTTCATTGTGTCCCATAGGTTTGGGTATGTTGTACTTTCATTTTCATTAAATTCTAGGAAGTCTTTAATTTCTTTCTTTATTTCTTCCTTGACCAAGTTGTCACTGAATAGAGCATTGTTCAGCTCCCATGTGAATGTGGGCTTTCTAACAGGTCCTTTCTCATGTAAGTCGCTCATTCTCTCTTCATGTGCTTCACTTTGGTCACAAAAGTACCACTTAGCACCCTCCTAGCTCCATCCTGCAGCTGTATGAGAAAAGAGGGCACATTCAGGAATATCAAGTTTAAGGTGATTTTCAAGATCAGGTGCTTTCTTGAAACTCTTAAATAGTTTTGTGCAGTGCCTAACACTGTCAATTTAGCAGTATCTAGAGTCACCTGGGAGGCAGGCCTTCTGCATGGCTGTGAAAGATTATCTAGGTAAGTTTAAGTGAGTGGGGAGATCCACCTTGAATGTAGGCAAGACCATTCCCTGGACTGGGCTCCTAGATTGTGTAAGAAGTAAAAATCCAGCTGATCCTGAGTATTTATTGCTTTCTGCTTCCTGACCACAGATATAATATGACTGACTACCTCACATTACTGCTGCCATGACCTTCCTACCACAGTACCACAGACAGCACCACTGAAATGCAAGCCAAAATAAACCTGTCTTTCTTTATTTGCATTTTTCAATATCTTGTCACTGAAACATATAAGTAAGACAGTTTGTGGCATTTGTTTTCCTCTAGTCCCATGTAGTAACTCAACTGAAAGCCATGAGTCATTCGGATTATCTTTTATTCTTTCTACTGACAGAAATAAAATAACTTAAAAGAAATGACATAAATTCTTCCATGCAATAAACTATATAGGATAGTGTAAAAAATTATTGGTCTAAATTATTTATTTAGGTATCGCTGAATCTGAAAAATTAAAAATATCAACAAGAGTGGAGACTTTCTGCTGGCATTCTGCTTTATAATACATGAACAGGAGGACAGTGATAAAAATAAAATCTGAGGTAGGGTTTAGTCATAACTACTTCATGAGGATGGCACGCCGACATCTATGGAAGAAGTCACGTTCAGGAGTGGATAAGGTGAGCAATCTCCTTGGGGAACAACCCAGGGAAATGGGTCCTACAAGGAAACCCTTAAAGAACACTGGCCATGGAAGTTAGCTTTTTGCTGCTTCAGCTACTTTTGGATTTCCCATAGTGTGGCCAGTGTCTTTATCAATAATCGCCAATACGAATCTGTGCTAGCAGCTGTGCCTTTCCATAGCACCACGATTTACTTTATCTTCAAAGATCCAACATAGTTTGTTGTCATCTTTCAGCGCCCTAGTTTTCTGTCTCCTTAACCAGTTCCTTTCCCTGACTTATAATGTTTTCTACAAAATCTCATCATTCGATTTTCATACAAACTCCCATACTGCTGTCCATCATCATTAGCTGACAGAAGCCTGCCTCCCACCACATCCTTCCTAAGAGTTCTCTTTCCAGACTTTATCTCATCTATGAGTGACGAAGTGTCCATTGGTCACATAGCAGCCTTGTAACAGGTAACTTTTTACTTCTGCCAGTCCTGGACATCTGTGCTTTTCCCACTGACTATTTGCCATTGTACATGTGTCCTCATACCTAAGACTGGAAAGCTGGGAGAATAGGAGGAAGGAAGCCATCATGTTAACCAAACACTTACGTATGAAACACCTATGCGTGTGGAGTGCCCAACTAGAATCTTAAGTTGAAATTATTTGAAGTAATATATTTCTACACTTTTAGATAAACATCTATTAAGCCATCCTTGAAAGAGATACACCATGTTCTGTGCTTTCAAATAGGTCTGTCAAAGAAATGTGATCTTTCTGGACAGCAGTGGCACATACCTTTAGTCCTAGCACTTTGGAAGCAGAAGTTGCTATTTCTCCAAGCTTGGAGCCAGTCTGATATACAAAGTAAGACAGTCAGGGCTACACAGAAAAATGCTGTCTCAAAAAAATAAAACAACAACAACAACACATAACAAATCAAAATAATGAAAGAAATAAAGAAAAAAGAAATTCAATCTTTTTGTGTTCCATGTCTTCCAGAATAGCAAATAAGCCTAGTTTGATTACTCTGTTGGCTGCACAGCTCAAAACTTGAGGCCTGTGTGGTTTTGGCCACTTGAAGATTTGTGTTCTCTCCTTGTTGGCGATTCTTACCAAGGCAATTTCTTCCAATTATTTTCATTTTGGTCTATATATTATTTTAACCTTTGAAATGTGTTTTTTTTAGGGTGGGGCTAGAGAGATGGCTCAGCCGTTAGGAGTACTTGTAGCACTCACATTGATTGGCATGCAAACACCTACAACCACAGTTGCAGAGGATCTGATGCCCTCTTGTGGATCTTCACACATCTGCATGCATATGGTGCATAACATACATGTAGGCATACAATACACGTTAAAAAATAATAAATATTGAAAAACAAAGACTTAAACATGCTTCTTTAGCCTAGGGAAATAACATATACACAAGGCTACAGTCTCCAAATGCTGCCTGCCTTTCCAGTTTACCTCATTCTCTGTAAGGTTATATCTTTAATTTAAACAATGTGTGCCCCCATGAAAAAGATTATGTCTATACTTGTACTTGCAGTATGCTGGCTATAGTTTTAGTAATTTGTTTTCACGGGATCCTTACTTTTTCCCCTAAGTACACTTTATTTTCAGAGATACATCTTTCTGTGTACATTCTTACAACCGCATCTTTACAATGTGTATTGTTACTATATTACTATTATTACTCAAGCGTTGCAAAAGTTAAAATGCCTAACAGATTTACCTTACAAGCTCTTCCATGTTTCTTCCAATGGAAAATCTGGTGGAGTCACACAGTAGAGAAATCAATAAGCTGGCTTTTTTTCCTCTCAGAGTTTACATAAAACTTTTATTTCATCCTGAACTACATACTTCAGTTAAACAAAATTTGGTGCAATGTGAGCACAGAACTGGTATGAGAAAAGCTTAGTGGGATTTTTCTCAATACAGCATGATTTCTCATCTACTTTATTTTATAATTACTTATGGGGGCTGAACTGATAGCTCATTGGTTAAGAGGGTCTACTGCTCTGACAGGGGACCCCACTTCAGTTCCTAACATTTACATCAGGTGGATTGCAAGTATCTATAACTCTAGCTCCAGAGGGATTAAACAGCTCTGACTTTCATGGGTACCTGCACTCACATATAAATACACCTACAAAGACATGCATGAATACACATAATTCAACTTATGAAAATAAACTTGAAGCACCCAATGCTTATACAATCAGTTCATTTCCATAGTAACAACTAATAGATAATTTCAGTTTATCCCTCAAAGTTTTCCCAGAGGAGGTCTTCAAGGATTCTCCACAAATGATTATTTCCCACTTAAATATGAACCCATGGAAGTCTAAGTAATGCAATGATCTAGTAAATGTTCCCTACAGAAAAATCATTATACATATAACTCTATTAAATATATTTTTGTCTTTTTCATTGTCCTTTCCATCAGCATCATTTCTCTGGTTATTATTCATTGGATGTGTCAGACTCAGTAGAACTCTTGTGTGGTTGGGTCATATGAAAGTGGTTTATAAAATCGGCGTAGTGTCATAGCTGAGACTACTGGCTTTACACAGTAATTCAAAGCCAGAGATATCACTCCCTCTGTCAGCTCTTTCCTGTCACTTGAAAATGAATATTAAACTCTCAAATGATGTCCTTGTTAGAGAATTATCAACACATATTTTAGACAATTACCTGAAACTTGTTGTTAAGCTTTTCAGAGATGCTCAGTGCAGATGAAGGTGATAGATGGAACTGTACTGTAAACCATCATGAACTAGCAAGGTAAGACTGGAGCTGAGCATCCCAGAACAGTGTCTGTTACTTTTGCTTGTTCTATACAATTAAAGATAGCTAGTTGATTAGGATGGATCAAATCTTAACTTAATAAGTCTGAAAAGATCTAATTGTGTTATCTAAATTGAATTTTTATGGTCATATTTGTGAAACTGAAATTTGTAGAACATTATGACAGTTTGACGTAAAAGTCTCTTGGTTAGATATCAAGGCTTATTTATGGGGTCTCAAAATAAAAGTCTCAGAATAATATAACTCACTGTGATTTGTAAAATACTTGAATTAATTGACATCTTAAGATGTATTTACACTGGAACTTGAGGAAGCTACTTGTGACTCGATTTGGGCTAACTCTTCATATTTTCTTTCTTATTCCACTGTCTTTTTTTCTTTTGTCTTTCTTTTTCTTTCTTCTTATTTTTGTTTTACAAATATCTGTATGTGTAATTATACTTGTATCCACTTGCTGTCAATTAGTACATCCACATTTAATTAAGATCCCTAACCCTAACCCTAACCCTGATTTTAACCCTGATTTAAAGTCAGGGCTAGAAATGAGAATAGGAACTAATACATGTTGAGTATACACGTGCACTGCAGCATACACTGTCCATATTCAAGGAAAAACACAGGACAAATTCAGAGCTTTTAAGCAACAAAAGCTGATGTTCAAAAGTGTTAAAAATGGTTTAAGGGAAAGGAGTCTACAACATTTTTTGATGTTGAGTTATTATTTTATTTTTCTTAGAAAACCCTACACACACTAGCCTCATGGATTTAGAATTCCTGTTATAAGAAACATTACTTTTCTTTATTCTGGTGCATCCCATAGTTATTTGTGTTTGTGAACGTTTTCCTGTTTATGATGGTGAATCATATCTCATGGGGCCCTAGGACTCTAAGGAACACTCTTCAGAAAAGTTGACATGCAAGATGATAAACATAATGTATTGCATATAAGAGGTACACATATACACAATGGCAGAACACACTGCCTGTTGTTAAGTGGAACAGGCGATATTGATATATGCTGTATACTTTGAAGGTTTACAGCTGACTCCATTGTCTGGAACATGGTAGGTACTTGATACATTATCTTTGGAAGTGAACTCATTGTAATATATAAAGCGTCACTCTTTCCACCCCCCAGGCTTCAGCAGCCAATCTCCTATAAGACTTATTGATGCTTTAACATGGGATCAAGTTTATGATGACCACCTGCAACTGAAACTCTGCTTGGCATATTTTAACTTATTGGGTTACAGCAAGGAGCTTCATTCATGGTTGTAAAACACTGCCTGGTGTGAAACCCTAGCATGCTGAAGCAGACCCTGTAGCCATTAACATTTAGAGGATTGTTTTCTCAATGTTACATAACCTCTGTCCATGTTGAAGAACACATTAGTCTCCAGGGCCCACTGATCTCCCTGGACCGCACAAGTTCTGGCACTCTTTGGCTGATGAGTTGTCTTTCTTAGAATTTGGTCCTGTTTAGAAGTTATGTTTGTGATTCCTATTTTCTTGGGAACTCAGATTTTCAAGTCCACTTAACATTTTGTTATTTAAAGAATCCACTACCTGTTTTCTTTTACAGATATGATTTTTAATTAGACATGCTTATTGCATATAGAGATGGTTATCACGAAGATACATTCGTACAATATTTTGAACATGACATGTCTCCTCTTATTCTCCTCTTTATTTATTTCCACTCTTCCCCTTTATTAACCTAGAATCACTTTTACATTCATGTAACCATATATATATAATCATATATGATAATATATCACATATATTTCATGCAATTTTTAAAATATATTTCATGATATTTGTTTTTTGAGTATGACTTATTTTAATACAAAGATTTCTAATTCATTCTTAATTCCTGTAAGCAATATAATTTTGCTTTTCTTTATGGCTGAATTAAGTTGGCTGTGTGTTTATGGTACATTTCTGGAGGCAGGAACTGGAGCAGACAGCATGGAGGCAGGCTATACTAGCTTTTTCCTAGGCTCAGGTTCAACTAAGTATCTTAACCACCATGGTTAGTGTTAAAATATTTTTATTTTCCTTTTATTGTACTTTATCATCTTTAGTTCATCACAATTGCACAAATACTTCAATATACTCTTGTATTTATATTTCTTGATTATAATTTATTGTTGTTTCTGCATCTATCTGTCATGGTCTAAGAATTATCTTATGTGCAATTCATATACCTTCTCTGTCATACTTCATTTCCCAGCTACTCTTTTCCATTTTATCCTCTATATAATTTTAGTATAATTTTCAATAGCTTTAAATACCTTTAAATCTCATTCACTCTGACAATATCCCAATAGTTCCTCCTTCTAATTTACTTTATCTCTATTTTTCTGTATCTCTTCTAGTAGTTTAAAAATCTTATTCATATTATTTCTTTACATTTCTACACTTAGTTATAAATATCATAGTTAATACTTTATATATATTGTACAATCCTTCTTTCCCCATTTGATAAACCTTATTGGAGTTGAAGGTATAATTTTTAATTAATTTTTAATTGTTTCCCTTCTCCAAATCTCCTCTTCTTGTAGCTCCTTCCCCCATTCCTCCTTCCCCTCTCCTCTCAGAAAGGGGAGCCCTCAGGTATCACCATGCCTACCTCCACCGCAGCACATCAGTTACTGCAGGACTAGGCATATCCTCTCTCACTGAGGCCAGACAAGGCAGCCCAGCCAGGGGAACAGGCAACAAATTCAGGGATAGCCGTGCTCCAGTTGTTGATTGCACCCACATGAAGACCAAGGTGCACATCTGCTATATATGTGCAGAGGCCTAGATCCAGTCTATGTATGCTCTGTGGTTGGTGGTTCAGTCTCTGGGAGCCCCCAAGGATCCAGGTTAGTTGATTCTGTTGGTCTTCCTATGGAGTCCCTGTCCTCTTCAATCGGGTCCTTCAATCCTTCTCCAACTCTTCCACCAGACTCCTGGAGTTCCATCTAATTAATGTTTGGCTATGGCTATCTGCATCTGTTTGGGTCAGTTGTTAAGTGGAACCTCTCAGAAGACAGTTAGACTAGAATCCTGTCTGAAAGCATAACAGAGTATCCTTAATAGTGTCTTGGATTGGTTCTTGCCCATGAGATGGGTCTCAATTTGGGCCAAACATTGGTTGGCCATTCCCTCCATCTCTGCTCTATCTTTGTCCCTGCACATCTTGTAGGCAGGACACATTTTAAGTTGAAGCTTTTGTGGGTGGATTGCTGTCCATATTCCTCTACTGGGAGTCCTACCTGGCTACAGGAATGGGCAACTTCAGGATCCATATCCTTCACTGCTAGAAGTTTCAGCTAGATTCACCCCCATAGACACCCTAGGGTCTCCTCCCATCCCAGGTATCTGGCATGTTTTAGATATGCCTTAGTCCCCAGCTGATTTCTGTTCTCTTTCCCCTGCTCTCCATACACCTGATCCCCTTCCCTCCCCTCCCAATCCCCTCTCCCAGAAGAGGTAATTATAATTAATTGAACATTAATTATAGTGTTTTCTTAATAAGCCTATCAATCAGTTTTGTTTCATCAATCAGTGGTTGTTTCTTTATTAGTATTCTGCTAATGATGCAGTGTAGGAGTGTCTTGGGGACAAATAAAAATGAAAAGTTTGTTAAATTCACACAGAGTATAATTGTAATGGCTAATCTTAGTTGTCAACTAGACAAAACTAAGAGTTGTGCTTTTAGAGTTATTAGAGTTTCTCATGTGATCTGTTCTATTCTTATATAAGATCAAAAGGAGATGATATAAGACAAAAATGATTGGTAGCTTCCCAGGGTCTGCTTCACAAAATTTGTGGCTCTTGTCATGAAAAATTTCATCTTTGATGTCTTTTATTCTAGATATTTTCTTTTTCTCTTAGTTACATACCCAGAGTTGGTAGAACTACTATCCTTTTCTTCTGTCTATAAACTCCTACAGCAAACGTTTTAAAATGCTTATAGTTTTTTTTAAATTAAGGAGGTAGAGATGACCCCAAGTTGTCTCCTTGCCCAACAACAAAGCATAACAAAGCCAAACCCCATAGTTGTGCATGCGAACAAGTGTGCTCTGACTGTACCCAGATGCCTGTTATACCAAAGGACAGTCTGGGAATGGCAGCTGATGCTCATCAATTCAGCATTTGGGAGACTGAGGTGGGAGGACTATGAGTTTGAAGCCAGCCTTGGCTACATGGTACTACCCTATCTGAATAAACAAATAAACACAAAAACCTGTAAATATTTGCTGTTTTTGAATATAAAACATCCATAGGCTCATGAATTGAAGCCTAGGTACTCAGTCAATTGGCAGTGCTATTTTGGGTAGTTATAGACACTTCATGTAGTGGGAACTAGCAGAAGAATGTAGGGATATTCTGTTCCTGTTCTTTCCTTTCTGTCCCACCTTTCTTGTTTTCTATTGGCCATGATGTAGACAGCTATTCTGCCATGTACTTTAACTGTCATAACATTCCACAAAAGCACATGGAGGCTCTGAAACCACAGGACTTAATAAAAATTATTTTTTAAATTGTTTTCTCAGTAGTTCTGGTGGCAGAATACTTCATCTTCATTCCTCAACTTTATTTTTTAATCATCTCTACCTCTTTTAAAATCATCTCTACCTCTGTAATTTCAAAGATTAAACAAATGTTTACTGTAGGAGTTTATGGACAACTTTATTTTTTAATCTTTTAAGCTGGTTTCATCCATTGAATTAGTCACAGATATGAACCTTTATAAAATAGTCTTTGAACTAATGAACTCTTTGCTCTTTACCTTATTAGAGCTCAAAGCAATATGTCCTGCATTTAGATTTTTCCAACTTATTTGTTATTGGCTTTTGCATCTGTTTTATAGGTTATCATTTTACTTTTTATTGTACTTTTTTAAAACTCATTTTGTTAGACAGGGTCTTCCTATGTAACCCAGTCTATGTAACTTCAAGCTCTCTGAGGTCTTCCTACATCGTCTTCATTGTTTCACTATTTTCAGAACTTGAATCCTCTGATTCTTTGGATAAACTCTTACCTCATGTGATTTCATACATTTCCATAGCCCTACATTTTTCTTTAGTGCCATTACTCCCTGGAGCTTCCAACTCATATCTGACTACCTACTGGAATATATTTCATCACTACTTCAGTTTAGGAAGTGTCAAAATATAGTTTCATTTGGAGACTCACTTCTCCCATAACATGTATGGAACTTTTCCCTTCCAGATCATTATTATTCACTGAGTGTATAGGGCTTTCTTGAGGTTTATGAGCCCCTGAGACATTACAAAACAATTTCTCTATTTGTCTGTGTGAGATAAGTCAAAGAAGGGTCAAGCAAAATCTGAAACACCAACAGGTGTCACTCTTGCTGAGCAGTGACTGGGAAGGGTGCCAAAGATGACTAAAGAGATGCCTTTATTAGTCATCAGTGAGGAAAAGACCTCTTACGTAACTTCTGGACATAAGGGATAAACAGCAATTACATATACATAGTCCAAGACACTCATCGGCTGATGACTTCCACATGGCTCCTAGGTACTTAGGCGATGTTCTCCCTTTGGTCCTTTGCTAAGCCAATCCCACTTCTGTTCACTCAAGCCTCTATCTTTTGCCCCTTACTTAATCTTAATATTTTATTTTGTTCCTATTTCAGTATGATTGTTAATATATTTGCAGCTCTAATGCTTTGAAAAATATCAATAGCATTGGTTTAAAAAGAGCATTTACAGAGAGAAATCTCTAAGCAGGTTAGAACTGCCTTGAATGTGGCTACATACACATATGCCAAGGGCATGGATAAAATGAAAAATGAAAAAATGGAGTTGGGTGCATAGCTCATTTGGTAAAATGCTTAATGTACAAACATGAGGACTTTTTCATGAACTTCATGTAAAGTTGAACCCCATTGTATTCCTTAAGCTTGCAATCATCTTTTGAAATATATGAATTTTGTAGGACAATGTTTGAATATTATATGATTTTAAATTATAGAAAAATGATTGGACCTACTTTCTGAGATATGGGAATTTAGAAGGAGTGGATAAATTTAATAGGAAAAAAACCATCCCAGTGGCTGAGAGAGATATGCAGTACATATGTAGTGATATAATATAGATGGAATGCAGAGAATTTATAACAATTAAATGTAGTATCCACTGGGATAAGAGGATGGAGCACACTGGGGAGTATTTATAAGAGAGGTGCAATAAGGAGCCAAGATAGAACCTGTGTAGCAATGGAGATGGCAAAGAGGGCATTTCACTATGCACCTGTGTATGCACAGCATCATTCATGCAGGAAGAAATTCAGGGTGAGGAGGCTGCAGTGGAGGTGATAAATCCTCTTTGACTATTATCTAAGTTTGAGAATTTGTAGAAAAGGGAAAGGAGATACATTCATCTGGGTGTTGGGCTAGAGATCTAGTATCTGAGGTATGAAGATCTCGAGTATCAGAGGAGTTAGTTTCCAAAGCAGAGGTTAGAATCTATGATTTCAAGTATTTTTACCAGATGTTGGAGGTGTGGTCAACAGAAAACATGGAGATATGGGTGAAGAGCTGAGTGGAAAGCCAGTCTTTCAGAAGGCTGTTGATTCAAATGCTATACGACAAAAAAACTCAGTTAAGAGTCCAAATGCATTGAATTTCCAAGCAGAAGGCAGTAATGGTGTTTTACAAAGCAATTTGGATGAAATAGTAGGGATAGAAATAAACTATATTGAGGTGACTTTTTTTTTTTAATGAGAGTTACTTTATTTTCTATTTGATTAGCTGAGAAAACAAATGAAGGTATCAATGAGTACAATTGTGAAAATGTTATTTTTATTTTTGTAATTAGAAGAAAAGGAGTCAATGATTATAGGGGCACCTAAAAATCTCCAACAAATCAAGTAAAAAGCAATAAAAAAGGGAAGAGGGCATAATAGATGGCAGGTTAAGTCTTAGTATGGACCATGTGTGTCGGGTGTCTGTCAAGTAAACCCCTCTTCAAGTCTGCCTTTAACTTTCTGGAATTGAGACATATATTTTATTACTTTTGGACAAAGTTTTATGTTTTCTATGTGAATAATGTGTGCATGTATGTGCGTTTACATGTGTGTATGTATGCAAGCACCCTTGTGAGCACACGCAAAGTTACATATTTCACATGGGAATTGTGAAGATAATCTCGTTTGGACATTTGTACAGCTTGTGACTGCTCAGTGGTGATGAATAGGTAAGCCCTGACTAAACTCCAATCCTCTTTACTTTCTTCTTATACAAACAAAATCTGTCTATCATAAGCTGAACCATAGGGTTTACAAATATGTTTCAACTTCTGCACTACCCACTGCTAAAGCTGCAATCACTCCAGATACAACATGTTTTTCCTTTTTAAAATTAGGTTTTTGACAGCAATTCCTTCCTCCATAATTTGGTTTCTTTTATTTGATGACTTAGCCTCATTTTAGGAGCAATTGAAAAACTCACCTAATTAAAATTTACAGATCATAAAGTTTTATTCAGTGCTAAGGCTAATTCTCCTGTATGGTATTGAATGCCAGAGATTACTTTTCCAGTGGGAGTGAAGCCCAGAACACTCTCATTTCGTTATTAATATAAGTTATCACCAACTAAGAATTTCGACTGAGAATTCCAGACATCGTCCTCAGTACGGATTGGAATGGTATTCCGATAGTGACTACTCTGATCTTAATAAATAAAATGATTAAAAAGAAATAGATAATGTTTTGACAACTAAGTGAATTATCTTAGAAATGAGTTCAATGCTCAGAACTTTTATTGAGTTGAGTTGTTCTGAGCTCTAAAGAGTGAAACGCATTTGTTTTGGAGAAATGCTTAAGTGTATATACCCAAGAAGTGTAGCTTTTTCTCTGATTTATGAGCGTCTCACATAATGTTAATTAGGCAAGTAGTTTCAAAGAGCTCGAGATACCACAGCTGGGAAAACAACAGGGATCCAAGTATCTCT
This sequence comes from Uromys caudimaculatus, assembly GCA_028551405.1. NCBI lineage: Eukaryota > Metazoa > Chordata > Mammalia > Rodentia > Muridae > Uromys > Uromys caudimaculatus. The sequence goes on from JAPYYD010003316.1 coordinate 11,881, forward strand.
ACTGGTAAGACAGTAAAGTCCACCAAGGTGCAGGCAAGGAGCTAAGGAAACAGCTCTGAGTATCACAAACTTGATAGTGAAGCCCTGCAGTTGAGTCCTTCTGGAGGGACAAATCAAAAACACTGGACTGGGTACAGATGCAGGAACAAACAGACAAATAGATGGTAGGTTCAGGTCCAGATGGGTGAATAGGAAGGAAGGCAGATATCAGTGGAGATAGCAGTAGACAATATCAACAGCAGGGAGTGAAGTGAGCTGAAGTCTCTAGGACTTTGGGGTGTTTTATGCTTGTTAGTCTTACACACACACACACACACACACACACACACACACCCCACACTACACACATACACACAGAGAGACAGAGAGATAGACAGAGAAATAAGTGAAAAGGGTGTGGAGGATATGAGTGGCTAGATAACAGGTTGGTAGAGGCTGTGTGGTGGTTTGAAAAGGTATGACTCTCATAGAATGATGTGTTTGAATGCTTGGTCCACAGTGAATGGCACTATAAGGAAATGTGGCCTTGTTATGGTAGTTGTGGCCTTGTTGGAGGAAATGTGTCACTGTGGGAGTGAGCTTTGGGGTCTCTTAATTTCTGCCCAGTGTGGAATCAGAGCTTCTTCTGGGCTACCTGAGGAAGACAGTCTCCTCCTGACTGCTAAAATGTAGAACTCTCAGCTCTTTCTCCATGTCTGCCTGGATGCTGCCATTCTTCCTGCCATGATGATAATGGACTGAACCTCCAAAACTGTAAGTCAGTTCCAATTAAATGTTGCCCTTTATAAGAGTTGCCTTGGTCATGGTGTCTGTTCACAGCAGTAAAACCCTAACTAAGAAAGGCTGGAAGCCAGAGCTGCTTGTGCAGTAGAGTTTCTCAAGGCAAGGCACAGTACAATAATGCTGCTGTTTTACAAAACGGAGAGTCACTTAGAACACAAATGCCCTTATCTCAACAATCACAGTTTTTCTATATTATTTATTCAAACACTGCTAACTTATAATGACTAAATACAGTTTTATTGGCTTTAATTAACATGGAAATTAATTATATTTGTTTCTTCATATTTTGGAAAGATGTCTTGTCAAGCTTAGGGGAAATAATATATTTTACTTACCTTGGTGAGCTTCTAAAGGTTTGGAAGATAACCCACCAAACATTCACAAAGTGGTAAATTTCCACTTATATATCACCTGCTCCAGATCATAAAAAACACACCATACCTTCAGGGAAGGAGTATAACACAGTAGCCTTGTTGACAGAATTTGAGGTTTACTGTATAGTTTTTCTAGCTTATTATTAAAGAGGACTAGAGGAGGGGGGCTTATCCCATGTGGTAGTGTGAATTTTTTCACTCCAGAAGTATTCTAATCATAACCTTCAAATTCAGACTGCCTTGGTCAGGTAGCAGTGGCACCTAACTAAGACAAACAAGGCAGATGTAGCTAGGTCTGTGTAACAGTAATGGAGCTCTACTCTTCGGTAGAAGGATGGAGATAGGGTTGTGTGGATTGAAGTATGGACTCTCTCTGGCCCTGCCTTTGCTACAATTGATCTCAGGTGATGTTAGAGTGTATAGGAAGTGAAAGATAAACTGAAGTGAATACTCCATGGTGCAACTCTCATCGTCTGTGATGGAGGAGGACTTATATGCAAAGAAGATAAATAGAAGACCACTTTTCAGGCAGGCAAAGTGCTGTAGATAGACAGCCTCAGTGAGCATTTGAGGAACAAAAAGACATTCAGTATGGCTTCAGCACACTAAGTAAAAAAGGAAATAAGTTGAGAGACAGGGCTTTAAAGGATAGAGAGCGACGAGGAGTCCATAGCCAACAAGCGCCAGGAGAAAGCTACCCTCCCAGGAGCTTGGAAAAGCTGTGAGTGGGGTTAAGGGGAGCAACACCTCTCACCCAGACCTGCCCGAATCCAGTGGGATACAGGGCCTGAGGAGAACTCAGGGACAGGAAACCTCTGAACCTTCCGGTTCCATCTGTGGGGGGAGACCTCTGCCTGGGCCACTAGGGGACTGTGCTTGGGGACCTCAGCCTGGGCCACAGGGCTCCAGGAGAGAGCGGGTATCCCAGGAGTGCTGACACACCTTTGAGCACAGGCAAAACCACCAGTTCTGTTCAAACTCACTGGATCAAGAGGAACCCTTGCAGAGCCATCAGGACATAGGAACCAAGGGACAGCTGGGGACAAGATCCTTCTGATTTCTGTCTGCACCCCAGAGCGGACTCTGTGCCACAGCTCCCCAAACCCAAACACCTCTCAGAGAGAGCTGGTCTTCAAGAAGTATTGACACAGAGGCCTGCAGGAGGGGCAAGCCACAACCAGACAGAGTAAGATCAGCTAACATCAGAGTTAACAAGATGGCAAAAGGCAAAGGTAAGAACATAAGGAACAGAAACCAAG